>SNQJ01S0210968.1:0-14753 GCA_010110895.2 Picea sitchensis | reverse complement strand
ACTCAACTCAACTAGTCAAACTGAAGTGTCAACTGAAAGAGAATATTCTCCAGGTGGAATATTCTCCCCTAAAATATAGGAGACTAGATAATGACTAATTATGACTAATAAACAAGGAATAACCTTAGGAAAAATAAATCCTACGTCTGTGTGAAGTAACTCCAACAAGTGTTAGATTGACATTTATCACATCAAGACACCATTACACATACATAAATCATTAAAATTTTGTCACAACATATAGATTAGACATCATACAAAAGCATCACAAAACATCATCACATGTGAACATCACAAAGATCCAAAAAATGTATATCCATATATATATCGATCAAATGTGTTATAAATTTTTACAAAAATGTACAACATGTACATCACTTGTAGGCAGGTGAATGCCCTCATCCCTATAAGTACAAAATAGGTGTCACACTACCCTATACAACATCAGCTCACAAGCCTATATAAATACAAAAAATAAATACATAAAGAACTCATGGTGTCGCTAGAGCACCATCACCAGGTCCCCTATCAGGAGGAGGTATCCCACCAACTCAGGGTCCTCCCTATCCATGCGGCAATTTCCTAGGCATCATTGTTGTCACCACCATTGCTCTGCAGATCAGGGTTTGCAACTCTGTCGGTCCACCCACACACTGTTCCAAGACCCCCTTGTCTTGTATCTGAATCCACATGCCCTCAAGCACTCCCTGTAGTACCACCTCCAACCAGCAACGAAAGTCCTCTAGCACCCCGTCGGCCTCTACTGGAGAAGCATGTGTTGGCCTTGCACCAGGGTCGTCAAACCTGCGTCTCCTTCCAGCTCTAGCATCATCTTCTAGCCTCACACCAACCTCATCCCTTCGATGTATCTCTCCATGTGGGGGCCTCATTGGACCCTGATGAGTTGACGCTCTAACCAGCTCCACCTCTCAGCCTCGCGGCCCCATATTTGCACACACAAAAAAAAAACGATAGTATCAACATCCATCCATATATCAAACACATGCTATACTATCCAAAACAAAAAACATAAAATACATCAACATACCTCTATGGTCCCAAACCTCTCCAAGAGGTAAAACCATATTCGGGTCCTGTCGGAAGTCCACCCCAACATACCTCTATGGTCCCAAACTTCCCAGGAGGCAACACCATATCAGGATCCCCATGGAAATCCACCCTTGCACTATATGCTAATTGTAGTATGATCCAAGTATATGGACGCCACACACATGCTATCTCAGCTTGTAAAATAATGGTCTCCCTCCCCACCTCCATGTCAAACCAAAATCGATTCCCACCGCATCATTTGTGGCTCCCATGCACCAGCCACCTCCAACAACACTCTAGAGCGCAACATGGAACCCTCTCTAGAAACCAAGCCACCAAGATAGACCCAAAGGGAAAATCAATTAGAGTTTCCACAACCCAACACCTGTTGTTGCTCCATCATCTTGGTGTGAAGTATCAACCTCAGAAAAATGCTCTAATTCAAAGACTATCTACATGATCCCTACCACTACCAAGCATCCAATCGAAATGCCAAGAACCCATAAAAACCTCTCTCATCTCCTTTAAAACCTCCAAATCTTCTTTAAAACCTCTCATCAACTCACTATGGAAGAAGGTAAACTGGTGTAAAATGTGGGTTCTACAATTATATATAGTCCCTTTGCCAAAATTCCATGCTCAATTCCAAGAGCTCTGACCGTCCATTTTTCGATCCATCTCAAGCCACAAGATCAGGATCCCACTACCTACACAGTCACATTCCCCAATCCACCTCATCTACTCTTGGCCCCAAAGGATCATTTTTCTGAAATCACACCTAGGTACACATGCCTCATGTTCAAAATTATCAATGACTGCTATATGTCCTTATCTTCGATATTGTTCACGCCGTATTCTTGGTTTTCATGTGTGTGTATCACTGGTCATCACCCACCAAGACAACCCTTTAGGTATATGATCTACACTAGCATGTAGTCATTCCCTCTGACTATCAATTGCATCTCCCATTCACACCTCCAAAATTTTCTCTATAGTATCCCCCATCCCAATTTTTCTACAAAGACTCTCACCTTCACGATTTTCGTGACTGGCCAATTCTAGCAGCTTCCTACATGAGTTGTCCCATTCATAGTCCCCTTGGCACTTGAAACTCATGCTTCTTTCACTCTACAGATGGGAGTCCCAATAGTATTATGCATGTTTGAGAATCAGCCACATACTCCTCTTCTCCTCATTTTTCTAGCCTCCCAATAAACTCCTGTGATATCCCCAACGATTCAAATTTGACCTAATTCAAGCAATATCATAACCTCCATTTCATACACAAATGCTTTTCCCATCTCAGATTTCTCCATTCATTTTACCCCATAGAAACTCCACCCATGGGGCCCCCACCCCCACTAGTTCTCCACACAACTTGAGCCCTCACAGGCCAAACCATCTCACACTGGGACACCCATTTCAGATTCCGTATTAATTCCTTATCCCAGATTATTCTTTATTCATTCGGTAATTTTACAAATCCTTTCTTTTCCAGTATTTACATAGCTTTTGTTGTCACCCCTAGTGACTTTATTTTTCGGAAAATAAACCCTTGTCGCCCTTGTTTGGGGATTCATTACCTTCTACTCTTGTTTACATCATCCATAAACCCTAAGTATACCACAGTCCATGTACCCCTAATCTCCGAGTTTGTCCACTTTGTCACACCTCTAGCACAATTCTAACCCACGTCTAGTTGTTCCCCTAACACTAGATTTAGTTTCACAATTGTTGCCACTTATACTTCACATATATCCCAACCAAGGGAAGTCTCACTCTCACCACCTCTTGACTTTGTCCATGTTCCTCATTAGTTCCATATCTCATCTAGTGGAATTCATAGTTCTTCTGGAGTCAGTTCAAGTCACGACATCAACACAGCCTTCCGGCACATGATCTTGAACCTCATTACCTTTACAATGAGGAGTCTCTGACAACACAAAGAGAATCCTCATTGTTCTCTCAAGCTATCGTTGACCCCATGACATTCGATTTCAACACTTTATCATGTTGCGTTGGGTCTTACTTTGTGATTATTGCAATTACTTATACTAGTCAAAGAGTATGTTCACCATCATAATTCTCATCTGCCATCATCAAACCGCCCCATAGGGCATTGAAGTTATCTACATCAGCATGCCATATTTAGTTATTGTCTTTACACATTTTGAGTTACATAACACTAGCATGGGGCATGCCCACCTCAAGTTTGTATACAATTTTTATTTTTCCTGCACTCACAGTGGTTTGGGTCCCATAGGTCCACCTTTCCCTCCAATGGGTCACTTGAAATTTCTCTCAACACTCTTCCTTACAATGGTACTCTCATTAGAAGACACATTGATGTATTTACTCGACTATTTCATTCTAAACTCACACATTAGGGGCATCTGCTTTCACGGGAATTTCATCCGCAAATGGTTGCAAGAATCCAACATCTCCAAACACCTATCAGTTCACACACAGCTTCACAAATGCATTTCCAAAAGGCACAAACTATACAATTGGTTAAACAATTAACATGCATAGAAGAACTGTGAGGTGCATTACGCAAAATGTGAACACTAAAGCATGCATACCAGGTGCATTGTATGATGTAAAAGTTTTCACTCCTAAGAACGTACACATTTATGGTTCTGTCGACCCTCACCCAATTCTATGGTTCATATCTCCCAAGTCGATTTGACTCCTCAATTCGACGGAATCCAAGCCTATGACTGGTCAAACACCTAAGGGTGTCGCAGAGCCCCCTGTTCACACTAAAGACCAGTTTGATAATGCCTCAAATATTTTCAATAAAAAAGAGGCCATGGGTGCACCATGAATTCAAAAATATCATTGTATTTTTATGTTGCCTCTACTCTCCTAGAAGGAATCTCTTTCCTTCTTGGAGCATACAAGAATCATCTCATTAGGCTATTCACCTCACCTATTGAGGGGAATAAGCTGGATTTCCTTCACCATTTCCTTATAGTTTTCATTTTCTGAAGAAGAGATCCTATATAAGGGACTCAAGAGCCTCCCTTGGAAGAAGAGGGGATCTATAAGTCCCCTTTTCTTTAGTAAGCTTTCCCACTAATATAATTTATCCATTGGTGGAATGAATATTGGTCAATTGTTTGATTTATTTTGGTTCTAATTTCATTATGTATCAGAGTTTCATTTCTTTAGTTGTTATTATCTTAGTTGTTTTATTTATTTCTCAGTGCTTGATGTGTCTAACTCTTACACTAACGGTTTTCATGTTCAACTGACCCAAATGGACTTGTAAGTGTCCCTCTTTTTCTCATACAAGTGGTGAAAATGATATAATAGGGGTCCCAACGTGCATGCTATTTATCAGAGAGATCAACCTCCAAAATCTAGAAAGTACTCGCCCAACTCCTCGGTCGAATGAAGTCATTGATTCTCCAAAATGATGAGATCAACGACAATGCAGGAATTGGTGTCGCGGAACCAACAACACCACACACCTCTTCATGCCCTAAATGATTACCCACCCTCGATCTTCGCTCATAGATCAACGGTTCATAGCGATTGTAGGGTTTGACTTGACTATCGTGCACCTTGACATCTCAAGCTTCTGAAGCTCCAGTTTCTATGCCAAGGTCACATGGATATTCAGATAACTCTTGGGCTCTGATCCTCGCTCTTAGTCAGTTTTTGTTAAGGAATTAGGGGTATCAGTTCAAAGTCTCCTAGACTATTTGTCTAAAGGAAACACCTTCCCAACTTGCAGATATTTAATATCTAAGCCAAGGCAAGGTAACTTGTGAGGTCACCAAAACGGTAGCTATGCCAAGAGGTCGTTCACTCTTAGAATGAAGTAATTTGGGAAAGTGCCTTCGAAAGGGATTAAACTGAGAATGGAAGAAAAAGAAGATGGTATAGGTTCTCAAGGGGAATGGAACGTGATGCCTCATAAACTTTTAATCAATCATTTAATATAGAAAAGAACCATTTATAGACATATAAATACTCACATGCATCCATTAATTACAATTGAAAGAACAAGGCAAGAAAACACTTATAAGAACCATAGTCATGATGTGATTGCTGAGAGGGGTGCTCGCTTCCTCCCAACCATAGGCTCACCACTCCCAATGTATTTATCATTGGTCATCCTTGTTGTAAAGCCACGCATGATTTGAGATTCACCCTTAATTCCCACTCAACGTAGTGTTAGGGGACTGCTTACTCTCCTTTCTCCCAATATGAAAATAGATAAGGGATGAAGGTTACTCCTATCCCCGCTCAATCTCTCTTTCTATGATCGAACTTGCGCTTCCTCTTTCAGCCTCCTCCCCACTCCAAGAGATTCTCAGCTCTGCCTCTACTCTTTTTCCTGTGTCTTCCTCCTTCCACCCCGCCTCCTTTCTTTCCCCTCTTCAAGACTGATGCTGCCTAAATTCCTAGTCGTTGGTCAGGTCCTGAAGCCTTACTCTGGATGGACCTCCCCATCCCTCATTAAATCTTGAGGAGGTCTTCTCACCTCCACCATCCCCGACTTAAATTCATTCTTGGGTCAGAGGGTTTTTCCGATATGAGAAATTAATTCCAACATGGTACTCGGGTTCGTGGAGGTTAATGCAACCATTCATGGTCCCTCCACCACCTTTCATAGCATTCGTGGTTTTCTATTAGCACATCCCTCTTTTAACAAATATGCCAATGAATGTAACCATTTTCTATTAGAATAACAAAATTTACATTCGTCAACCCTTTTGTACAAAGGTCCATCAAATCAAATATTCACACTTTTAAGTTTGCCATGGTTCCTTGGCCAAAATAGTTGTGTTTATAGACTAGGGGGAAACAAGGTGTTACACCGTGTACATATGAGAGATGCTTGTGCACAACACGTGTCTCTATAATTGTGTCTTGGTTTGGTTAAAGATTCGGTTTATCTTACACTTTGTAAAGAACCCTTGTTGTTTCTTTATTTTCTTTGTTTCCTTTGAAGGTTTAGGGTGAACTTATACATTAGTTCCCTCATGTGGATTCCAAAGAATCCCTACATTCAAGCAGTTGGTTTAGGTCCGGTGGTTGGGTTTATTTTCTTTTTTACCTTGTTTGTTCTTTGAAAATCAAAATATCATTTCTCAGGATTTTTTTTTCTAAGCATTCAAAAATAAAAAAATTGTTGTAGACGAAGTTATGCATTTTGTTTGGTAGTTGTAGCATGGTTGTTTATTACAAAAGAAAGAGTCATTCTTCCAAAGTTCCTTCTTTTTTTCCTTGAAAGTTTAGTAGTTTCTCATTTACATTGAATAAATGAAACGCATCTAGGAAACCTTTTCATTTTAGGATCTTGGACTACTACTTCGAAATGTTTTCATTTGCAAAGATTTAAAAACCATTTTTCAATCTGTAGAACCCAGCTTACTTTACGAATTTAAAGATTTTATTTCTTCTTCGCCTCTTTGAACACCATATTTCCACGACGTGCCATTTTGAGTAACCGCTTTCACTTAAAATCAACAATTAACACTTAAAATCAACTAGGATTTTGTTTGTGGGGTTCAATGTAAGTAGTTCAGCCTCTAGGGCCTGGAAATAGGTGTGGAGAGGAAACTCTCAAGGTCGCTAAAAAAACATAAGATTTTGTGATAGGGAGTGTTAGAGTCTAGTTTCATAAGAGTCAGCTGTGATCCCCCTCTAACACAAGAGATAAACACAAGTAGAGTAGAGAAAGGTAGAGGATATAACCCTCCAAAGTTGAATTGATTTTGTAGTGGGATCATATATTGAGGGTCGTTATTGGAAATTATGTTGATCGCATTTGAATATGGAGCCCCATGGATGTTGCATCCGCTCAATATCCTTAATTTTCTCTCTGTACCATTTTATTTTGATACCCTTTAAGGGATTTGGACTTTGTTATCCTTCTCATTATGATCAGACGATTGAATCGTACTGGCCTCAGGACTGATCATGAAATCGAGCTGGAAACCTAGTTGCATGTTTTTAGGGACTTACACGGGTGACTGTGGGGGTATACCATGGTACCTAGGGCAGACGCCAAATTGCACTTTTCATAGTCTACCCAGAGGGTGTTTCCATGTTTGAGTTACACTTGCACCGGTAAGTTTCTCTAGTGTCAATTGGCGTAACTATTCTTCCTTCCAGTCAGTTGTTTGCTTGATTTGTCGTTAGGAACCTTTTAGTATGTTATTTTTGTTTCACGCTAGCTCAACCTTAGAGTGTCGGTTAATCATTTCACAAGGTGGAAGATCAATAGCTCCATCGTTTGCATAGGCTTCAGGGCCTTCCATCGGTTACTTTGGATCCACCTCTGCCACCGCTGAGGCACAGTCTAGATCAAGAGGGTTCATTTGAAATGGTCAGGCCACATGAAATTGTACCCGAGTCATCTCCTAGAGAAGACTTTCCTGCACTGGAGGAGTCCACCATTTTTGAACTCGAATATGAAGGCTTTAGGCCCGCCAACCCTCTGATCACTAAATTATCGGTGTCTCTTCTTATTCAGATAGTCCCTACCGAGGTGACTTCACTTGAACGTCAGTTTGTTAGACGAGCGACGATGGAATAAACTAGTGTTATTTCTTCTGGGAGTCCTCATAATCCCATATTTCCTATCATGGGAGGGGGTGGCGTGCCTCTTCCCCCACCTCCACCTATCAGGACTATGGTTTTCCAAACACCCACTAATTCTGGTAGTGGCTCAATTCCTTCAATGACCCTGACAATTTTTCCCTCCATACAAAATGTGTTTGATGCTCCCTTTTCGTATGAGATGTCAGGTTTTGACTCTAGTTCAGTATTAAACTAATCTACTCTAGAGACTATTGGTTTGGGGGAAGGATTCTCTAATCATCCCTTGCAAGAATATTTTGTGGGCACCACTTCCCCGTTTAATACCATCCCTTATGGTGGGGGGCATATCCCTCCTTCGTCCCCTTCGCTCGAAGGCACTTTCCATCATCTGATCAGGCCTAACACCAACTCTATTTTTTTCAGTAGGGGGAGTCATGGACCTAAATCCTACACGACTCTGGTAGGGTCTATGCCTTTTTCTTTCTTCAGTGTGTTTGGAAATAATGCTTTCTAATCGTCTTCTTTATCGGTAGGGAGAAACCCTATTTTTGGTCAACCAAACCCTATGCAAGGTTTCATTCTTGAAAATCCCTGGCAGGGCTCATTTCCTTCGCAAGGGATGTCGATCGGGGTCAACCCCTCCCACACTTAATGGAACACTAGGTATGGTTCAATACCTATACCAGGAGGATCGGTTGGGGGCATCCCCAAACAACATCCTTGGAATATTGTGCAAGGACAAATCCCTATAGAAGGCATGTCATCCAACTACAAGAATCTATCAGTGACACACAATCAAACACAAACTCCTTTTACTGGACAATGCAACCATGGTTTCTACCAAAACCCTGCCCAACAACCAAACTTTTCTCGACAACCTACTGCTTGCCAAAATATAGGCCCTTATTTTCATTTGAATCCACTACAACCTCAACTACCTTTCCTGTCAACTCTACATTTTCTAGACTTGTTGAGATTGTTGAACGACCCGATATGTCACGATCTGCGTTGGCCCCCATTCTGACTAAGTTTCCCTTCGACATCTCTAAGTTCGAAGCAAATCTCGACAAAGATCCAGGTGATCATGTTACGACATTTAATTTATGGGGATCATCCAACTCGTTAAAGGATGATTTCATTCAGTTGTGTTTGTTTCAACGCACTCTTATAGGGGTTGTCATGAAATGGGACTATGGTATTATTAAACCATTTCCAGTTACTAATAAGATAAAATGTCGGCACTGAGTTGTTGGCCAACTTCGAGAAAATAAAATCTGTCCATATCTCGGATCACATCCGATAATGGCCATGATGAAAGAGCTCAATCAAAGTTAAGGTCCCACCTGCATTTTTTCTTGAGTGGTTCCTAAAGTCCCTGGTGCCTTGTATATCCAAATACGTCGTGATGTCTCAGGTTTTTTTCGAAGAAGAGGCTATCATGAGAGCCCGACAATTGGATTTGATTTACTCTCAATCTAATATGTTGTACGAGATCCTTCCCGACACACCAGGGTTGACTTTTGACAAAAACAAACAAAAGTATGGGCCTCGGGCCGATGGAATATTAGGATCAACACAGAGAAAGCCTACAGATCAGTTGACTAATCAGGTACAACATTTATTGATTCAACATACTTTGGCCATCCAAACTCCTAGTTTGGTTACCCCCGTAACCCAAACATCAGATGTACATAGTGTGCAATCGAAAAATCCCAAGGGTAACCATCAAACCAAGGGAAAGAGGAAAACTAAAAACAAGAAGGGTAAGAGGGATAAGAAGGTTGTGAATAATGTTGGCGAGGGAAAAAATGAAAATAGGAAGGTGAAGTTTCCATGTAAGCTTTGCAGGGATGACCACTTGACTCACCAATTCCCTTGAATTGAGGAAGCCAAAAATTTATTGGCACAACAACATCTCGATGTGTTAACAAACCCTTTTCCACAAGGAAAAAAAATGTCTCAAGCTTCCTCATCCACGAACGTGCCTCGAGGAAATCAGGGAGCCCCTATATAATGATAAAAACGGAGCCGCAAATGTTTATATGATGAATTTTGGAGCTCATCTACAGACCAAGGATCATAATTACAGAATGCCAGAATCTGTTGAGAAGGGAAACGAAGCCTCCAACCCACTTAATACTCTTCAAATTAAGAAGAATATGGGAGAAAATATGACTCGCATCCCTAATAGTGTGTTTAAAAAGGATTCTCACAACCTGAATGCAAGGGTTTCTCAAAATTATTCCATCATGGAGGATCTGGCACAAACTCCTTGTACATTGTCCACTATGGAAGTCCTCCGGAGTTTCCCCTCACAAAGGAAATCATTGTGGTATGCCTTGGGAGCGACCGAGAGAACTAACTCAAGAATGATTGTTTTTTACCCTATAGATTATAAACCTCATCTTCCTCACCACGTCACTTTTTAGATAGTAGTGGTGTATGCCACAAAATCATTGACACAAAACATTGTCTGTACAGTGGTTGATGAGGGTGCCTCCACTTGCGTGATGTCGTTGGCATGCTGGAAGCCCATTGACCAACCTGAGTTGTCTATGTATCCCATGTTGCTAATTGTGTTTGATGGCCAATCTCTTATACCACATGGAATAATTCCCTCCTTCCTCGAGCAGTTGGAGGTAAAAATTGTGTGCATCAAAGTAGAAGTAGTCAATGTGCCTCTCAACTACAATATTTTGTTATGGTGGAGTTGGACCTATGCTATGACAGTGGTTGTATCCACCATTTTTCGGGTATTATGTTTTCCTCATGAAGGTTGGATCATAACCGTTGATCAGTTATCCTTCTCCCATCCTAACCCTTCATCGGGGGCATCCACGGTCCTGATGATTGACAACCTGCAGCCATGTACCATCAACTTAGGTGTCAGATTGTTTCCATATTTAATGGGGACTTTTTATTATCCGTCTCCTGCTAATGATTTCAAGTTTATTTTAGCTGTCCTTGACCAGTTGAAGGCTACAATCTTTCAAGTCGTGTCTTTTAGAACGAGTTATTTTAATGACCTATGGATTTTACCTTCCCCGTCGATTTTGATGGAAGGGGTAGGGAACCTTGGAATGGCTATGCCCTTATCTGTTGTTAAGGTTAAATATAGTATTTTCATGCAAGCCTCGGAAAAACCTAATCTGGCTCCCCCATAGGAGCTAGATTCTGTTCTTGATCCTATTTGGGTTCAAGACTCTCTTGCCACTTACGATCCTTTGGAATTTGTCTTTCCCTCTGATGAGGTTATTTTGGAGGTGATGATTGGGCCGATGTTGGCACAGGGGTATACCTAGGGTTCAATGCTCAAGAGCGCACCAACAAAGCCCTAACTACCAGCCCTTTCGGCAACACTTGCGAAGCAGATGAAGTCTCACCCGACGTAGAGGCAGGGGTGGTTGCAGGACTCAAGTGTCTGCAACCTTAGCTGGGACACTGATCTATGATTATATCTCTTACAGATTACTTAGCATAGATTATTCATCAATATTCAACCCTTATTGTACTTCGCAGATAGCACAAAGCATCGTAGAATTCACTTAGATCTAAGGTATTTCAACACTTAACAACAGTAAAATAAATCAGATCTGGTAGATAAGCATTAAGAATCCTCATACATGTCAGATTTAACATTCACACAGCTCTATAATCACAAAGAATAAGTAGATCTATCTAAATATATCAAAGCACTTAGCAAAAGAAGGGATAACACATCAAGTTGAAGCACAAAGCATAACACATAGATTTACGTGGTTCACCTCCATCCTAGGGCTACGTACACCAACTCTTCTTCTTTATTATCATCTTCAATCGGTTACAGCACGGAGCCACCAAAAACCTTCTTCGCATAGGACAAACTATCTACGCAGTTCGCTAGATACTTCTTCCTTGGGTTACAACACAAAGCCTTACACAACTCCTTACAACGACTTGCACTTAGCTCTGCAATCCTCTTATAGTCATCCACACAGGACTTGTAAATTCTATTAGCACTTAGATTACATAACATACATCCCTATATCTTCTGATATATGCCTAGATATCTATTTATACATTACAAAAGTGGGTCTAAGCATGGGTAAACCCATGGGCCGACATCCCTTTCCCATTACATATTCCCAAAAACCCAAAAGGGACCCAAAAGTGGGCCGAGATTCCGCAATCTCTTGTTCGTCTGGCACTCCATCTTCAACAAGTTGTCGAAGTCTAAATATTGGTCAAGCATGACCAAGTATATCCCAAAACATGGTCAAGGGCCAACATGCCCCCAACACTCACCTGTGACTCATCCCGAGTCACTGTGGTCTGATCAATTCTACCTTGAATGCCTCGAGCTACTTTGACCTGTTATTGTGCTACGACCTCTTGCTCAGCAAACTCCTAGATGAGTGCATCATTAACGGTTCCCTCTAGGTGTTGTTATGCTACACTCAAAACATGTTCTAGCTCTGCTCCTCGGCTTTCAACCTCTGTGAACAACTGACATGCTTTATCTTGCACCGGTTGAATTAGTTGAGTCAATTCCATCACTTTTCTCTGGATCATATGGATCTGTTGTTGGGCCATGCGTTGTTCATGAGATATCTTCATTCTTTCTATGGTTAACGGGGCCTTCAGTTGCATCTGTATCTTTTCAGCTTCATACTTTGCCTCCTATAGCTGCGACTCCAGTTTATATAACTCTGGGTTTTCGGTGAGGTTCTCATATGTCTGGGTGATGTGGCTACTCAGCTAGTTTCATTCCAAGTCAAGAGATTTTAGTCTGTCAACTGCGCTACAGATAGTTATTTCTCTTTGGTCTCTGATCTCCTGTGGGTTCTCAGGTACTGCGTGAAGCTCTAGATCTGCAATGTGTTGTTGAAGCTTCTGAATTACTCCTTCCAGTTGTGCCACTTTTTGTGGAACCCGTTCTTCTGTCTGTACTTCGACAAGAGTCACAGAGAGAATTTCTCTGTTGACCAATTATTTTATCTCAATTTTCTCTGCAAGCAACTGTTCCTTGCTTTGTTGTAGCTCTGCTTTCTCTGCATCCATTTTTTCTTGGAGAGCAATCTTTTCTCGTTCTGACATGTTGCGCTGCTCCATAAGAACTCCCTGTACCTATGTTAAAGATTGAGCGGATTGCATCGTTTCTTATTGAGCCTGTCGAAGGTGAGCTTCGACTGTATCAACAATCCGGTGGAGTTGAGCTAGCTCATCCCCTGGTTATGGTGTTCCTACTGTAAGAGGCACAGTGGAGACTGCGCGACTAGACTGTAGTTCCTGATGCACCCCTTGGAGATCTATCTCAATATATTTATACATATGCTCCTACTTCACCTCATGTGTCTCTACTATCTCCAACGTAGCATTGTTCAGGGCTGCAATGATGAAATTAAAGTCGTTTAGGGTTAGTGTGGTCTGCAGCTTAGTCATGGGAGCTTTGGACTTCTTCCAAGAAGAAGGTTTCTGAGGTGAACCCTTCCTCATCTTCAAAAGCTCTGCTTCATCTCTACGCTTCTGTTCGACTTCGTCTAATTATTCACCATCACCTTCTTGCTCTGGCGTGATGGAAACAGTCTTCACTAAGGCACTACTTAAGTCTTGCACTTCGCTGATCTTTTGTTGCATGCTAGGTCCAGGTAGATCCTGCACAGTTTCTGGATTGTCTACATCAGATATGTCCGCAGGTTTAGCTGGAACAAGGAGGTTCACCGACGATTCCTTTGTGATATCCTTTAGATATTATTTTGTTAATCTATAATAGGACTGTAACTATTTCTTGTGCTCGTCAGTGCGTGCTGTGATGTAGAGAAAGTGTCTATATGTGCTGAACTTCATCAGGGGTCAAAACCTATAGAGGGTGTTTGGAGTGATGCACGGTGTAGACTGGATAGCTACTTTCAACTGATTATAATATGAATGAAACAGGAAATTTGATTGCCATTTTTTATTCATATCATTCGAGTACCACAGGGTACTGAACTTCACAGCCAATGGTTCAAATTTCTTGATGTCTAGGAAGGTTGCACCTTCCGGCATCTCCCATGCAATGAAAGAAACCAGGATCAGGAGCCAACTGAAATGGAACTCATATCCTTGGTCCTAGGCTTCTCTGCAGTCGAGCTCCAATTGGTTTACCAAGTACTACACCCAATTCATATCTAAGCCCTCCGCGCACTTTCCTGTGAGGTCTACTACGAATCCAGTGACTTGGGTAGGTCAGTTCTTACGAACCAACTTTCCTGCGATCAACAGGCAGGCAAGGCATGTTGCATCGTTCTGAATAGAGGATACCTTGTAGCCACGCGTGCCCTTATCGAGATCGCCATAAGTCTCTTTTATCTTATGTGCTAAGGCTCGGTCTGTGGTCTTTCCAGGGTAAAATTCATGTGGGTCAGGGCCTTGCATGCTCAGCCCAGTGATCCGATCAATCAAGGTCGGGTCCATTGTGATACGTTGGTTCAGCCATAAATATCCTCCATGGTAACAAGATAAAAACAAATTAACACATGCATTCACTTCTTAATGTTGTCCAAAGTGCAGGATCTTCATAACATTAATCAGGGTAGACTGCGTGAGGTTATGGGTCCAAGGCTAGGGGATAATATTTGAATTCTTTCATTTCGTCTTGGTCAGATACTTATGCGGGGTGAGCATATTGTAAAACTTACGGTCTCCACGGTTGAATTCACTAAACTTCAGTGCTGCTATCTTATCCTGGTCTGTGTGAACTGCACGTATCACTTTCGGGAGGTACGCAGTGAACAAGGCATAGTGAGAATCTCTAGGCATGCTATCTTTGTTCACTTCGCCGCTCAAAGGAGGTATACACGCAAGTAAGATGCTTGGAATCAACTTAGCATTCATGAGATCATCTCTATGATTCATTCTCATCTCTGTTGTGGTCCTAGAAGTTCCTTCTCTATGAGAAGTCTATGGAGAATCTTGGACTCCTCCTGTCGATGATGCTTGCACACCTGTAGACATCCTTCTTTCCGACATGAATTTCTCGGTCCTGAGATCAACGAGTACTTCCTTCACAGATTCTTTAAGTGCGCCAAGCTCCTCAGACATACGCGCTTAGGGTTAATAATATCGGGTTCATGAAGTAATGTAGACACAACAATAAGATGGAAAGTAAGGACATAATTATC
>SNQJ01S0210967.1:15956-26955 GCA_010110895.2 Picea sitchensis | reverse complement strand
GGCTTCCATGGGGGAAAAAGTACACATGTTGGATGTTGTAGGCCCACACACTAGATCATAGAGACATGCCTTTGGAGGCTTACATGACATCGTGGAGGATCTTATCCAACCCCTATTACCGAAATGACTTGCCTAGGAGAGGCAAAACGTCATCCTTTGATTCTTGATGTCATGTTTGAGGAGGTTTGATGGTGATGGATTTATTGCACATTGACACTTGGCATATTTTGACCAGAGGATACATGGATTGATCCTATCACATGATGAGGAGGATCAAGGAGACCGAACGACCTCCATTTTCCTCTCCAACGACTTGCTCAAGTGGCCAAAAGGTCCCCTAAATGGGTGACATCATCTTATTTTTAGGGTTTCGATTGTGTTAAAGTGAAAAATAAATATTATTATTTGATGCAAGGGGTAATATAAGGTTTTTTGACCCCTTATATTATGTTTTACCCTTGATAAGTGGACAAACTATGTTTTAAGGTTTTTGTATAAATAGAGATCATGTGAATGTCATTTCATGACATAACTCTCCCATTGTGAGAAGTACTTGGTTGAAAGTTTCACTATTCTTGGGAAATATGGTGTTTATATATTGTGAAAATTTCTTTTGGTGATATATCTTGATGAATGGATGGGCTAAGTAAGGCACACCTCTTGGAATCTTGTTGTATTTATCTTGAATGGTGATATGCTTGGTGAAACTAGGGTTTTGATATCTCTCTCTTGGAATTGGTAAGAAAAAATATGCATTGCTAATTGTTTATTTATTTTTTTTGGTTATGGTTATTGGAAACCCTAGGAGGAGTATGTTGTATACCCCCTCCATTAAGCTTCATCTAAATTTCTAAAGTTAACAAGTTATTTTGCAAGAGTTGTTAGGAGGAATATGAGTGTGTATACCCTCTTATATTTACCCTAAGTTTGATTGCCATACCTTAGGGAGTAAAAGGGATTACACCCATAGGGTCTTTATTGATATAACTCTTTAATCCAAGAACCCATTCACCCAATTTTAAAGGCACTAATCTGAATATTTTTGCATTGGAGAAATAAAATAGTGCATTGGAAAACGTGAATTTTTCGATATTAATGTTTTGCAATCTGGGTTTTTCTTCTTGTGCCTAGCGCACCTCCAATCCACTAGGGAGTCCCCTATAAAGGGGTATTTACTGATGTTGTTAAAAACTCTCATCTTAATCCATTAGGGTCGCAGAAACCATAATCAAACTTTCTTAAATGAATCTTAACTCAACCGCTGAAAATTGCTAAGATTTTCCCAATATAACCTAATAGTCATAGTGCATATTTTGGTGGATTTTTGGCAAGTTTTGACGGTTGAATATATTTATTTAATAATTTTTTTGTCACATCCATAAGGACCATTTATATTTATGCAAAATTTGTTTACAAAATCCTTACCTTTTATGTTATAGTCTTGGTCTTTGAATCCTAAGTTTCACTAGTATTTAGCTAGTCAATCTCTTGCATCTTTTACTTGATTTCTAGCACTTGTTTATTAGCTTATTCTGCCATTTAATTGCTGATATATATTGTTAATAATTGATTCTATTAGGTAAATAAATATTAACTTGCTTTTCCAATTGATATATTGCATGGTATACTTGGTTTTCCTTGTGTCTCGAGCAAGTATTATCTCTTTGCAGGTCACTCAAGGATTTGGTAACCTCAAGCAACTCTCAAGACCATTAACAAGCTCATTTTTCCATCCATCAACTTTACCTATAGGGGAATTCATTCATACATCACATTTTTCATCTCTTTTCCCCCTATGGTCATCAGGATTCCCCCCTTGAGATGACCACATCACCTCTAAAGTGACGGGAACACTTACCTAAAGTGACAGTTGGTAGGTTCTCTCTTAGTTGTCGCAATTTGGTGTTTGGGTCAGGATTTTCCCAACCTAAAACTTGTGTGATAATAGGTACACAAGTATTTAATGCCAAAATCTATTGTTCTTACATCCAGAATAAAGGGATCATATACCATGGAAATTGTCCCTTTTACAATCCACAATAAAATGTCAATTTACTATTAATAATACCTAGGCTAAGGTTGAGTCCTTCTAGCCTTATTTTTCCCTAAAGAAATTTCCTGGCATGAACCAGCCCTTTAACTTATGGTGTCCAAGGTCTGCTCCTTTATACCTATTGTACTAAATTCTATTGTAGTTGTACTTTGTTGTCATCATGTTATACCATCCCTCTATTAGCTCTATATGACCATCTAACATTTGTGTCATTGCTACTAGCCACATGTCCAGATCTATACGAATATTGTACTAGTATTTCTCTATTGATGGTCACATGCCCAACCCTCAATATTGTTGTAACAACCCTGTCCAGACTCCAAAATTATTGCTACAGGGTTGTTGTCTTCTCTAGGGCCTACGACTATGTTCCTTGGGTAAGTCGCACCTAAACCAGGCCTCCCTTGACCCCTATAGTGGCCCAGAATAGGCCTATGACCTTCCTTACCCCTGCAGCTTCCCTTCTCTACAAGGTTGAACCTCCATCCTCTACTGCCAACCTCACTCACCTTCCTTTTCAAGAGGAAACCTACCAAGACCACAAAAAATAGAAAGATTGATGCTCATTCCCTACTCAACCCTCTTCTCTAGCAAGGTACCTACCTAAAACAAGAATATAACAAAAAAAAATAAGACCTCTCAGCCTCCTCCATTGTTGGAATGAGTTCACCAACCAGCTGGATTGAAATCACCAAAGACTCTTCTCACAATGTCACCACAATGATCAAATGTCACAATGACTTGATATTTAATTATACAAGTCCAAGGGGTGGGTCAAAATCCTCTACATAAGTCAACACCAATTTAGTCTTTCTATGTGGGTGTGAAGCCCCATCACAAACCCACAAAGCTTTTCGTCAAGCCCATGAAGCACCAACTTCATTCCAAGGGTATTTTCACCCAAACAAAAGTTTGATGTGGTGCACATGATGGTTCCCACGTGTATGGAACCTAGGCCATGTGATAATACCTACTTGAATCTACACAAATCAAAACTCCCTCTTAGCGACGGATGTATTCCATCCTCCAGCATCTAGATACACCATTTTATGACACATTAGAAATATCTTTGTCTCTTGCACTAGATATGCCACCTCATCTACACTCCAATCCTCCTAACTAGATAGTCCCTATGTCACTATGGTGAATGGGTCCATGAATTTTATCACTAGATAAAATATCGTTCTCCAATCTACCTCATTGTCTGCTCCCTCTGTGATTGAAGCATATCCTACTCCCCATTCTTCTTGGTCAATTGCCTCCTCTGTCACTGTAGTAGAACCTATTGAATCAACTGGATACTCCATGGAGGTCTCACATGCCCTAGAAACCTTGATATGGATTAGATAATTATATTATTTTTCATCCAACTCACTACTTTTTGGGTGGAAAACTTGAGGAATCAACTTGCAAGGCCATTTTGGCAGCTGCTCCAAATTTGGAAATTTGTGTCCAAAAAATAGTCAAAAATATTCTAGAGCCATTTTAGGGCATCAAACGACCTTTTTGTTTTCCAAAACTTACAATGAAGGAATATTCTAAATTATAAACGTCGATACATTTCCAACGACGCAGACCATTCGTCAATTAGAGTTTGTATGAGAGAGTTATGCCTCCCACAAGTTGGCATACCATATTGATCACCATGGTGTGAGTGGATGCCATGTCAGCCTCCATTACTTAGACATGTGGGGCTAGCCACATAGTTTATTTTGTTAGAACATTCTAGAAGGTCCAAAACCTTATCACAATTGAAGGAAGTCAAAAACCTATCCCTAGATGGCTATCGGGCCACTAGAAGGAGAAGGGGTTCCATTATTTTTCATTGTATCTTGTTCCATAGCTAATAAAAACATCTAAGGGTGGTATTATGTGAGCATAAAATAGGAGGAGAGATTCTATAGCAACCATATAGGCCACAGGTCAAAGGAAACTCCACAAAGACTGCCTCTTTCTTTGTACTTGCATCATTTCTTTACCAGAGAAAAGAAAGCAAAGTAGCCTCACCTTCTAGCTAGGGTTTCTCTAGTACCGGATTCCCAAATCATATATTGTGTTTATTTATGGAGGGTGTGAATGTGTTTTATTGTTCTCTAATTTTTTTTTGTTTTATCTATTTTATCAGTAACTAAATATTCTGGAGATCTAAAGGAAATTAACCTTAATAGTAAATATTTTAGTATTTTATTATATTTGTTGTGACGAACTCTTCCAGTGGAATATCCACAATAGTTTATAGATCATATTGGTATCAGAGTATGTTTTTATTTTGGGTATTTTTTGGAAGTTGCAAGATCCAATAATTGAGTTAAGGAGAAGTCAAAGAAACCCTAGCCATGGCGGACGAGTCTATTCATAATAACCCTCAAGATCCAACAGAAGATATATTTGAGAGGTTGGAAGCACAAGTTTCTAACATCAGTTACAATATGAACCTCCTCTAGTGGCTCTAGCAAGCAACCTCAAATCGTTCAGAGATGATGGAAGCTCTAACTCAAAGAATAGATCGAAGGGGAAATTGGAAGATCAAGAAGAAAAGGAGTTCTGGAAAGAATCTAAAAAAGAGGAATCGAGTTCGAGTGTTGTGAACCCTTCACAATCCCTATTCAATATGGAAGTGAAAATGGACATAAAACCATATCAAGGTGAGATCGATGCATTAAAATTGAATCATTGGTTGCAACAACTAGAAGTTTATTTTAGCGTTCACCGTTGTTGACCAAAATTTGGTCATCTATATTTTCCCGCTCCTAGAATAATAAAAAAATGATGTTAAAAGAATAATTTTTTTTAATTATAATGAGTTCATTGTGTATCCCTCTGTCTCAACTTCGTCACATATTTTTCAGATTCGAAATCCGAGTTTGTATGCTCAAGATATCTAGGTTTGCATTTAAGGAGAAAATGGTGCTTCTTCCATATGGAATAAAGCTAATCTCTTGGAACTACATTTAAATTTTCGAGCCCAAGACCGTTATTTTCTTCAAATTTGTTGGGCTCAATACCCATGATATTCTTCTTATTATATAATGGTGGGTTGACTCACCACACCCTCCATGCTCCACTCTTCTCTCATCTCTTTTCCCATACTACCTCTTCCATACATAGTCTCATTTTCAAACTCTACTTTCATACATATATTCTTCTCTTGTTTCCATACTTAGTTTTATTTGTATTTACCTCCCACTCATCGTCCTCCACCCTCCACTTTTGTTATACCTCCCTCACTCCCCTTCCATACTCCATCCTCCCCTCTCATACTCCACACTTTCCCCATTCTTAGTTTTTTCACACATTTCTTGTGAACTCATTATTTAGCGGGTTACTTTCCTTATACCTCCCTGACTCCCCTTCCATACTCCATCCTCCCCTCTCATACTCCACACTTATTCCCCATTCTTAGTTTTTTCACACATTTCTCATGAACTCATTATTTAGCGGTTTGGTGGACTCATTACCTCCCCCTCACCTCTCTCTCCCAACCTGACACTCCACTCATTTTATTTCCCCCACTCCACTCACTTAACACATAGTTTATTTTTGTAAACCATCGGGCTTGCGGGTTGGCAGATTCATCTCCTCACTTCCCTTCCCCACAAACCCACCATGTTCTAACTTTGATGCCTACATATTACCCCCCCACATCACCATATGTCACCCCATCACCTCTTCTCCCCTCATTTCTCCCCCTCCCTAACTACCCACTCCTACCCCGTCTCGTTCACCTTTCCCACTTAAGCCTTATAATTAAACTATATTTTAATTTCATACATGACCCACTCCTACCCCCTCTCGTTCACATTTCCCACTTAAGCCTTATACTTAAACTATATTTTAATTTTCATACATGAATTCTTAACCAACAAAATGTTTCCTTTTTCCAACCAATTATTTCATTACACATGGCAACACGCTATTCATTACATATGGCATCCAATAAGAACGCTACACATGGCACTTAATTATTGGAGACACATGGTAGCATACAACTTGTGACACATGGGATATTCGTATTGGTTACATCTGGCAGATAATTCACTAACCACATGGTGACGTTTGGATGGCTGAATCATCATGTTGAATGGGTGTAGGTGGAGGATAATTTTGGTCAAAATAATATTTTATTAATCAATATCCTAAGGAGAGGTAAAGCTCTCAAAGCTCCATAATCTTCTCTTAATATTTCTTACTAAGTATATAATACACTTAGTATTATATACCATTAAGACTCTAATATCCCAATGCATGTGGGATAACCTTTTATGGACAAAAAATTGAATTCTTAAGATGGAAAAACAAAATTAAATAAAGGGCCCACATTTTCCCATAGACTCAATCAACGATTGTTGAGCAGCGATTTTGCAGAGACCATCAATTGATCTTTGGGAAACAGAATCCACAAATTTTATACCATTGGAAAAGAATTTCGACAAGGAATATGATGATACAGGTTTCAAGGGCTTAAATTGGCCACATTTTTCCCAAAAATTAAAATAACAGTCAACTTGTTTTTTGATGAGCCTACTTGACAACTCAACTTTATGAGCTCATATATTGAGATCCAGGAGTCGGATTTGGAAAAAATTTATATAGTTGGAAAGACAAGACAATGAATATCACATTTCAATTGGTTTCAATGACTGAAAATGTGGATATCCTATTCATAAAATCAAGTTTGATATCCTATTCATAAAATCAAAACACAGTTCCCCTTCAAAAATGGCAATTAATTGATTTTTTGAAAATAAAAGTTTAATAAAATAAAAATATTAAAGATGGAAAAGGACCCATTTCAAGATATGAATATAAATTATGTAAATTCATTAATGATACTTAATTAATTCATTATTTAAAGTGAATATTTCAAGAAGAAAAGTGTACGGGAAATTCAAGAAGGGAAAAGCCCTAACTACTCAAGTAGTTAGAAGATCTAATTTTTAAAGGGAAAGAAAGGGCTTCATCAGTGGTTGAATAATCAGAAAAGAGGGACATAATATTAGAAAATAAAGGATCACCCATGAAAATACAACCAAGATTCTGATCAAAAAATAGAAATCTCCATCTTCTCAATTTATTTTCTTCTACTACATTGATTTCTTATAGCTCTATGTTTGTATTTCTGAGACAGGCATGGGGTTGAGTCTCCACTGTTATTTCTTGAATTCTTCAAAGACATTTCTTATGTGATCATGGAGAATTTATAGCCATGAATGTTACTGTCAGAGATTTGTGTATTGTTGAATATCTTTCATGAATGAAACTCCACAAAGGATTGCTTCGGGGAATGACTTCAATGATGTTTCAGATCTTGTGATTTATGAGGGTGAGATATTTTAAGTATGCTTATCAAATTCTCTTTTGTTTTAACTACAATACTCTTTTAAAATTATTTGAGATGATCAAAACGTTTATTTCCTATTTCTCGTGAGAATATATGGATGCATTTACTATTTATATGTGATTAAGAAGGTTGTACATATGATGTTGAGCACAAAGATATTATGATATTCAAACCCTCCTTCAATATTTTTATTGTTAAAATACGTATTGTTGCATATAAAGATCATATCAGGTTATTGAAGAACTATTTTATGTATAAATCCAAGCAATAAATATCTAGGGTTTGTTGTTTAACATTCTCCCTAATCCAAGATATTCAAGAAACATATTTTAGCCAAAGAGGAGTACCACCTCTATAAAAATGCAGTGGGATTCATATCCTCGTGAGGTTGTTGTTTCTATCTTAGCAGACTCAAACATCAACAACCATATAGATGAAGAGAATAATATTTCATTTTCTAGATTGAAGTTAGAGGGCCATGCTTTAACCTAGTGGGAAATACATGCAGAAACACTTAGGTTGGAGGGTGATCCACCAGTAACTAGGTGGGAGGACTTAAAAACCATCATTAAGTCCCAATTTTACCCTATCGGGTATGTAGAGGAACAATGGATCTAGTGACACTAATTCAGGAATACGCATGGGCAGAGTGTACAGGAGTACACCATTGAGTTTAGAAATATGGCCATCATGTTGGGTATCTCTCCCAAGAACCTCGATGCACTACTCAACTATCTAGGGGGTTTACACATTCATCTACAAAAGTAGGTGATTCTCATCAAGCCAAGGATGGCATATGAGGCATGTGTACAAGCACGATACCTAGAAAACATAGGCCAAAAGAAGGGCTTCCAAGGAGATGACTAAGCTCTTCCATATCAAGATTCAGGTCAAGAAGACCAAGATAGATGCTTTGTTCGACTCTGGTTCATAGTCTAATATCATAGCAACAGATATGGTCAACAATCTTAGATTGGAGGTTCATAATCATCCTAACCCATATCCATTGGGTTGGGTAAACAAGGATGCAAAGATAAAGGTAACAAAACAGTGTAAGATTAAATTTGATATAAGTGTTGATTTTATTGATAAAGTGGAATTGGATGTAGTACCCCTTGATGTATGTGGAGTAGTGTTTGGAATCCCTTACATATATATGAGGGATGTAATATTTCTACGAAGAGCCAACTAATATTGATTGATCAAGGATGGAAAGTCCTACATCATCAATAAACATAAAGGCAAGTCAAAAATCTCACTAGTAAGTGCCAATCAAGCCAAGAAGTTTATTACTTCTAGTAAGAAATATGTTTTACTTTTATTAAGAGAAAATCAGTCTGATGATGAGTCATTGAGAGCGAAGGCATCCCTGGAAGGGTGTACTAAAGAGAATAAACAAAAGTTGCAGAAGTTGCTATAGAAATACATAGGATTGTTCCATAAGCCTAAAGGGATACCACCCAAGAGGGAAGTGGAGCACGAAATACAGTTGTTTCCAGACTCCCCATTACCCAATATTGGTTTGTATAGACATTTTGTTTTGGAAGTGAATGAAGTAAAGAAGCAATTGCAGTAGCTGTTGGATCATGGTGTGATCAAAATCTGGACTAGGGGGCAAAAATTTGCTCAATTTTCAAAGTGCTCGGATTGTGACAAAAACAGTGCCATTGCGTCCATCTCGTCTTCCCGATTCCGGCGGTATATTTACTTTCTCAAACAGAGTCCGTATGGAGAAGTTATCGCAATTTGTTCGCCAAGGCAAACAGGCAAAAATTTGGGATGCTGATTGTACCTGTCCGTACAGTCTGTACGGCCACGTGGAGGGCCGTACCATCATGATGATGTGGCGATCGTAAAGTGACATGGTGCCTGGTGACGTGGCAATATGTGATTGGTTGTCAGTGGGCGAGTAATATGGTGACACGTGGCATATTTTAGGCAAATGGAAAGGTGCCACGTGGCCCAATGAAGGGTTGCCACGTGGCACCCATTTACGGGTTGTTGGTTTAATATTTGGTTTATTAAAATTATGGAGGCCGCGGGGTTTGACCCCCGGACCTCCCCAACCATACAAGCACTTTAACCAAAGTCTGTTAACCAAGTTGCCGCCATTCATTCCTTGTATGGGATATGGGTTATATTACATTTAATTTTGGTTATAGTTTTGAACGGAAAAGGGTGCGGGCCGGGGCATAGCCCCGACCCATGGTTCCGTTACATTACATATGACCACATGTTTTAATATGGTGTGGGTTTATATATAATATGTGGTCGTTTGATTTGGTTTATGCCATGTTTAATATGGCACGCAGGTATATATATATACCATATCGCGCGTGGTTTGGTTTGACCCGTAGTTTTATTAATATAACCGTTATATTATATTGCGCGTGGTTTGGTTATAACACACGGTTCTATGCATTGTGTTAACCCGTGTGTTTTCTATTATTTAACCATTGGTTTAATTGCGCGCGGTTTCAACAGTTGGCACGGTTTTAAAACCGTTTGGCCCTTTTGATTTAGCCCGAGGTCGTATGGACCATATGCCCGAGAGCTAGGCGGTTGGGGGCTGGAGGCGCCTTAACCGTCCTACAGTTTGCACGGTTATTCGAAACCGCTCGATGTTGGGTTTAAACGCGCTTTTTGGAGCGTGTTCCAGGTTCATGCACACAGAGGTGCGTTCTGTAGAACCAGTTCCAGCAAAGTTGAAGGAGGAAAATGGAGGAGGCCTAACTTCTTCACCGTTTGGCCGTTTGAGGTGCCGTAAAAGCCCATCCAGGGGTTTTTGGATGTGCTGGATCCATTGGTGCCATTTTCACAGCCACTTGAAGAATTCTTCAGCAAGTTTTTCACCATTGAAGTTTCAGGAAGCTCCAGGGAATTTCAAGCCCTCTTTGATGGAGGACATGGTTTGGTGAGCCTATATTTGTTTTTTGTGATTGAATAATCATTTTTGGCTAATCGATATGATCTGAACACATTGGGACAGGTTTCAGAGGCTTTTGAGGACTTTTACAGGTGTTTTTGCCAAAGATAAGCTCAGGGAAGCTTATGGCCACATGTAGAAGAGGTCATGCCCGGATGAGCCATGATCCGTTTTCAGAGTTATATTAGTCGTTTTTGGGGTTTTTATGTGTTCTGATCTCAATGGTATAGTTTGTTTTTCCTTTGGAGTTGAGAAGCAGCTTGTAAAAGAACTTTTGACTAATTAATCCCAGAGAGCCAAGTCCATTATGGAGGCTCAAGGAGATGTAGCTCGGAGGGGGGTGAACTCCTTTATCATGTTGTGATTGTTCTGAGTTTGATGGTTTGTTTGCTGCAAGTATTGTTGTTGTGTATTTATTTGAAGTACATATTTAACCATTTAAAAGAACAGTTGCTCACACATAAGCATTTACAAGAAGATACATGAACTTAACACATAAGTTTATATTGCATATTTATACACATGAAGCAAGGTCATGTAAAGTTTATTTTAATGAAGTAGGGGTGCTTGCATAGAATAACAAGTCAGCCTTCTATTTTCAGATCAAGTGGTATCAGAGCATAAGTTTGTTTCGCTCATGTGTTTGCCATTGATAGCTTGAAGCTTTAGCTATTGGTTT
>SNQJ01S0210967.1:0-15946 GCA_010110895.2 Picea sitchensis | reverse complement strand
GTATGTCATGAAAATCATCAACCTATGAAGTCTAAACCCCTTCCACATCATCATCCATTGTATGACCTTGAAAGGCCATCCTTGGGAGAATCCCCTACTTGAGGGATTTGGTCTACCCAATAGGACTTCTATGATACCCCTCCCATACTTAAACTTGGTCAATTGAATAGGGTTTTTGAGAATTTGTTTAGTTTGATGAGGTAGTTTTGATGCAAATGTTTAGATGCCTTGATTATTAGATGTAGTTTTCACTTATCATGATATATTTGACTTGAGATATTTGGAGAGCATACACTTTTGTTTTACAGGACCTTGCTTGGTGGCCAATTTTGGGAGAACAAGCCTAGCTTGGGCTTCCATGGGGAAAAACTCCCAAAGGTTGGATTTTGTAGGCCCACACATTAGATCATAGAGACATTCCTTTGGATGCTTACATGACATCATGGACGATATTATCCATCCCATATTACCAAAACAACTTTCCTAGGAGAGGAAAAATGTCATCTTTTGAGGCTTAACGTCATGCTTGAGGGGGTTTGATGGTGATAGAGTTATTTCACATTGACACTTGGCATATTTTGAAAGGAGGAGACATGGATTGACCCTAGAACATTATGAGGAGGCTCAAGGATCCCCAACAACCTCCATTTTCCTCTCCAATGACTTGCTCAAGTGGCCAAAAGGTCCCCTAAAGGGGTGACATCATCTTATTTTTCGGGTTTCTATTGTGTTAAAGTGAAAATTAAATATTATTATTTGATGCAAGGGGTAATATAAGGGTTGTTTACCCCTATATTATGTTTTACCCTTGCTAAGTGGAAAAACTATGTTTTAAGGTTTTTTTTATAAATAGAGATCATGTGAATCTCATTTCATGACATAACTCTCCCATTGTGAGAAGTACTTGGCTTAAATTTTCGCTATTCTTGGGAAATATGGTGTTTCTCTCTTGTGAAAATTTATTTTGGTTATATCTCTTGATGAATGGATGGAGATAAGTAAGGTGCACCTCTTGGAAGCTTGTTGTCTTGATCTTGAATGGTGATTTGCTTGGAGAAACTAGGGTTTTGATCTCTCTCTCTCTTGGAATTGGTAAGGGAAAATATGCATTGCTAATTTTTTATTTATTTTTCTTGGTTATGGTTATTGGAAATACTAGGATAAGTATGTTGCATACACCATCCATTAAGCTTCATCTAAATTGCTAAATTTAACAAGTTATTTTCCAAGGGTTTCTAGGAGGAATACGAGTGTGTATACCCTCTAAGATTTACCCTAAGTTTGGTTTCCATACACTTGGGAGTAAAAGGGATTACACACCTAGGGTATTTTTTTATATAAATATTTAATACAATACCCCATTCACCCAATTTTAAAGGCACTAATATGAATATTTTTTCATTGGAAAAATAAAATAGTGCATTTGAAAACGTGATTTTTTGCCATATTAACTTTTTGCAATTTGGGTTTTGTTTCTTGTGCCTAGCACACCTCCAAGCCACTAGGGAGTCCCCTCTAGAGGAGTATTTCTTGATGTTGTTACAAACTTTCATATTCAGTTATTAGGGATGCAGAAAACCTAATCAAACTTTCTTAAATAACTCTTAACTCAACCGCTGAAAATTGCTAAGATTTTTCCCATATAACCTAGTAGTCATAGCGCATCTTTTCGTGGATTTTTGGAAATTTTTTACGGTTGAATATATTGCTGTAATAAAAAAAAAATACATCAATAAGGCCGATTTATATTTCTACATAAAGTGCTTACAATATTCTTACCTTTTATGCTAGTGCCTTGGTCTTTGAATCTTGAGTTTCACTAGTATTTAGCTAGTCAATCTCTTGCATCTTTTACTTGATTTATAGCGATTTTTTAGTAGATTATTGTGCCATTTCATTGCCGATATATATTGTTACTAACTACTTATATTAGGGACAAAAATATTAACTTGATTTTCCAATTGATATATTGCATGGTATACTTGGTTTTCCTTGTGGTACTATCTCTTTGCAACTCACTCAAGGCTTTGGTAACCTCAAACAACCCTCAAGATCCATTACCGAGCTCCCTTTTCCATACATAAATTTGACCTATAGGGGAATTCATTCATACATCACATTTTCCATCTCTTTTCCCCCTAGGTTTACTGGGATTCCCCCATTGAGGTGACCACCTCACCTCTAAAGTGATGGGAACACTTGCCTAAGGTGACAATGGGTAGGTGCTCTCTTATTTGTCACAATTTTTTGATTGGGTCGGGATTTTCCCAACCTACAACTTGTGTGATAACATTTTGGCATTGTTTCCGGGGATAATTTCAAATCCTCTTCCGAACCCTAACGACACTTCGGCAAGCTATCCCAAATCCTTTTTTCTAGCTTTCCTAGCGACTCCACCCAAGGGACGTTCCCTTTTCACCCTTGATGAGATCTTCTTAAATCTCATATGGAGACTCGACCTTCCAAGAACTCACATTTCCCTGATTATCCCTTTTCCATCCTTTCATGAGCCTTGATCTCATCTGGAAACTCCACTGAGGTATTACCCTAAGTAATGGAAACAAGGATCTATGGAACTTCCATGCAACATACAAGGTCTTGTATCTCAAATATATTGACGGATATCAAAACAAGTTCTTGATAAACCAATTCGATGTCCTCCCAAAGTTCGATGGAAATCCATTGGAGGTCGTAGCACACATTGTTGAGTTTACTAGATGCATCTAGTATGAGAGTGTATAGCATGAGAATGTATGCCTACAGTTGTTCTTGTTATCCTTGGGAAGTGAACAAAGAGATTGGATCAAGCATTTTTTAAAGCTAAGAAGTATATATTATTTAATGATCCTCATCAGAGAGTTCCTTAAACGTTGGGGACCAAAAGCTCAAAGTATTGATGATACAATTCAGGACCTGGAGTATGCTTTTTCGAGAGAAGGTTTTAACCTTGATCCTATTGAAGGCTTGAGAGAAACTCTTCTTCCATATTTTTTTGAAACAACAATTGAAAGACAAGAAGTGGACAACAGCAATGAGGAAAGTTTTGAGTGCCTCAAGGAAAGCACATAAGAAGATTATGAATTTTTTGAACTAATAGAACTTTGTCATGACAAGGAATTTATGTTTAAGTTATGTCAACATAGAGAAGAAGAGTATGACGCCATCCTAAAAAGTTATGAGGAAAGGCCTACCCTAAACTCATCCTCGGAAGTGGTCATTGCATATTTTGAAAATATATCATTATACGATGATGTGACTAAGAAGTATGGGTACCAGGAAAACTTTCCAAATGATGATGAACCTCTCTCCATGCCTGAGGAATTCTACAAACTTGTTAGAGATAAAGATCAAGATGGTGAATTCTATGATCCTATTAAAGATTACAAATATTTGATTAAAGAACATATCCATGGAGAAAGTTTCCAAGAAGAAGAAGACCTTGATAAAGTACAATATCTAGATGAGCAAAAGGAGACATTGGTATATGTGCTCCTTCCTGAAGAATATGATGTCTGTGTGCCTTGTTTTCCTCCTACACGCAAAGTTGAAGAAGCAACTAACCTCATTGATGAAGAATTTGAAGATCCTATTGGAGTTTCCCCAGCCTCTGGTCTTCCTACACATGAATACAAAGAGATGGTCATTTTCAATCATATAGATGGTCTTATGGAAGAAACTTTGGATATAGTTTATGAGCATATAAACACTTTCATATCGATTGGTAGATGCAGATGGAATTTGGGTAATTTCAATTTTGATGGAGACCTCATTTATGACATTGAGGGTAAATTTCAATATAAAGGGGCTTGGTTGTCGTCTTCAAAGGACTGGTCTTCATGTGTATATGATTCAGATTTATGGCAATCGTATGATGACATGATTACATATTTATTCGAGGATGATAGATCACATCATTTTTAGGATGATTCTTAGTCATCCCTTGGGACTTATGATACATATCATTTTGGGGATGCAGACTTGTTGTATGAGGACTCTCAGCCACTTTCATCCTCAATTTTGGAATAATACCAAGACGTGGCCATATCAGAGAGATCATAGATTCACACTACCAAATGGAAGTACTTTCATATTGAGACTTTTTGTGAGGATTTACAGATAAAGAAGATACGTTTTCTAAATCTGAGGAAGGAGTTTTTCTCTATACATGAGATTGTACCTTACCTCATTTCTCCTTGTTTGGGAAATAAACAGGTTGCCTTGGGATCTCTTATCATTTCTCAGCCTTAAGGGAGCGGTGATTTTCTGAGTGAATATGAAGATGAGTCGTCGTGTACATATGGTATCCCTCTTCAGAGATGGATTGACCAGGCTTGTGGGTACACTCTCATGCAAAATGATCAGGCTGATGGTTTCTATTTCCAACAAGATTTCCTACCTCCCACCTATCTCCATGAGTTTCATTTTATGATTGATTATATATATATTTATGCTCATGATCACTTTGTGTTGGACTTATCTTTGATGTTTCACATGATTAAGAATAAGGGGATATAATTTGATGAGATGATCAACTAGTTTCACTGGTTGTATGACTTCACCTGACATCATCTATCGTCTGATGTTTAGGGCCCCAAGGCCCCAGGTAAGTAGGTAGGTCATATTTATTTACTTTCATTTTCATATTGATTTCTCATGTTAGTTTAGATGCATTTCATGTTCCATTTTTCTCTACTTGCATATTGATTTCATGCTTAGTTTAGAAAATTTTGAAATAAATGCTAAAAAATTATTTTCAAGAATAGTTTATTTTTTCATTTTGATGTATATGGACGAAGGGTGATAGAACCACCCTAGATTTTACAGTTTTTTGTTTCAGTGTAGGCACAGGTCTACTAGGAGATGTTGTGTCTCTCATGCACTCTATGGTGAGCATATGTCCCCAAGTAAGAGCCAGATTCTATCCCCATTTTATGGGATAACTGAGTGTTGTGGGTGGGAAATCCCTCCTACGGACTAGCACTAAGGGTTTAATCATGCATGCAGAAAATGACCATTTAAAGGCCTCTACTTTTTTCTATTCTCCCAACATAAAACCCCACATTCATGCAATACAAAGGTGCAAACAAGATTAGGTAACTCTACCTTAAATCCTTCATTTGATGTCGATCCCTTCACTTTCACTCGCTCCTTGACTGCAAGCCTCCTCCCAAAGATGACCTGCATTCACACATGGACAAACAGAGAGCTGCAAACATGTGTTTCATATACTAATTGTTGGGTTAGATGTGACAATATCATAAAATAAATACACAATTTGAACACATGATATGGTGGGACGAAAAAAGTATTCCTTTTGTATTAATATTCACAAAAGTAAACTTTACAATATGTGGTCAGCACTGCTCCTCGAATCTGGTCCTGGGCTCCTCTTCAACTGTGCTCCAAATGATTATGTATATGCTTCTCTTCACACAATAGTTGCAAAAGGTTGAGGCTAGGGGAATGCTAATTCGGGTAGAGTTTCTTTACTACGATTTTCCTCTTTTCAAATGGGACCCCTAACCCTTCTTTTATAGGCTAGAAGGAGCTAGGTATTTAGTCAAGTGACTGGCCATGCATGGTCGAAAGGTTTAGTTAACTTACCCAAAACTGTGTGTTCCATCAGCAACTTTCCATTTTTCGTGCTTTTTTAGGTACACATGGGTTGTAATGGGCTAGCTAGCGTGTACAGACGGGCTGTAGTGGGTCAGCTAGAGTGTACACGTGGGTTGTAGTGGGTCAGCTAGCGTGTGCCTTTAAAAGAGGTGTTTTTAAGAAGAGATGTTCAGTAGTGGCTTGGCAAAGAAGGCAAATGAGATGGCTTGATGTCAGGTAAGCATGTCTGGTGCAAATTAGGGTTATAACACTGAGGAGATGATGTCTCAAGGCCCTCGGGTTGCAAATATGGAGTGTCGAGGGACCACATGACTAGAAGTGTCCACTTGCACATGCAAAATCCCTCTCTATCACCAAATTTGTATCCATTGTCAACACATCCACCACACCTACTAGCTTCTGGAAGGCAGATGGGTTTGCTCCGTGCGATACAAGTAATGTATTGTGGCAGGTAATCACCCTAATATTTGAGGAATTTAAACATGTTGTATTTAAGCTACTTTTGATTATAGAATTCCTTCTTGGAAATTATTCTTTTGACCCTGCTTCACCTTGGTGAGTGTCATATATTTCCTATTAAGTGGCCAACCTTTGGGGAAGTTTTACAACTGGGGATCCCTTGAGGGGTTATCGTACCATTCCCTACCATACTTACCACATTTCGCTCATTACACTCCCTTCATATTGTATTATTCTAAGCCCTTTGACTTCAGTGACCCAAGAAGGGCATGTACCTCATCTCATGGGAAGAAGGGGCTAAAGGCCCAGAGGGATTAATTTTGGCTAAAAAGATAAAATCCTAAATATAGACCTTCCATATGCTTCGCCTAGGGATCCCCAAGAAAGCAATGAAACGCTTCTCTATAAGAAAAGAGGGACCTATAAAAATAAATGATAGTGAATGCTTAAGGGGCTAGATGGAGGATGGGAGGTATCATCACGATCTATCCTATCATGATCATAGGTATTTAGTAGTATGACATTATCATCATCTGGTCACCAAACCAGGGTAGTGGCTCTCAGTTACACAACTAAGAGAAAGGGGGTCTCATCACGATCCAACCTTCTGATTTCCATGAGGTATGTGTGAATGACATTTTCATTATCTGGACACCAAGCTAGGACAGTGGCCTTCAACTTTCTCCTTAAAACATGAAATAAATAAAGAACGACAAGAATATGGGCTTGGAAAAATGCATCACAAAGGAAGGTGCCACACACCCTCTACAAAGGAACCCATAAATGAGATAATAAGAGCCCTTGTACGTCATGAAACTCATCGACCTATGAATTCTAAACCCATTCCACCTCATCATCCACTACATGACATCCTTGGGAGAATTCCCTACTTGAGGGATTTGGTCTACCCAATAGGACTTCTATGACACCACTCCCATACTTAAACTTGGTCAATTGTATAGGGTTTTTTAGCATTTGTTTAGTTTGATGAGGTAGTTTGATGTAGATGTTTAGGTTCCTTGATTATTAGAGGTGATTTTCACTTGTCATGATACCTTTGACTTGATATATTTGGAGGTCATACCCTTTTGTTTTGCAGGACCTTGCTTGGTGGATAGTTTTGGGAGAACAAGCCTAGATTAGGCTTCCATGGGGGAAAAAGTACACATGTTGGATGTTGTAGGCCCACACACTAGATCATAGAGACATGCCTTTGGAGGCTTACATGACATCGTGGAGGATCTTATCCAACCCCTATTACCGAAATGACTTGCCTAGGAGAGGCAAAACGTCATCCTTTGATTCTTGATGTCATGTTTGAGGAGGTTTGATGGTGATGGATTTATTGCACATTGACACTTGGCATATTTTGACCAGAGGATACATGGATTGATCCTATCACATGATGAGGAGGATCAAGGAGACCGAACGACCTCCATTTTCCTCTCCAACGACTTGCTCAAGTGGCCAAAAGGTCCCCTAAATGGGTGACATCATCTTATTTTTAGGGTTTCGATTGTGTTAAAGTGAAAAATAAATATTATTATTTGATGCAAGGGGTAATATAAGGTTTTTTGACCCCTTATATTATGTTTTACCCTTGATAAGTGGACAAACTATGTTTTAAGGTTTTTGTATAAATAGAGATCATGTGAATGTCATTTCATGACATAACTCTCCCATTGTGAGAAGTACTTGGTTGAAAGTTTCACTATTCTTGGGAAATATGGTGTTTATATATTGTGAAAATTTCTTTTGGTGATATATCTTGATGAATGGATGGGCTAAGTAAGGCACACCTCTTGGAATCTTGTTGTATTTATCTTGAATGGTGATATGCTTGGTGAAACTAGGGTTTTGATATCTCTCTCTTGGAATTGGTAAGAAAAAATATGCATTGCTAATTGTTTATTTATTTTTTTTGGTTATGGTTATTGGAAACCCTAGGAGGAGTATGTTGTATACCCCCTCCATTAAGCTTCATCTAAATTTCTAAAGTTAACAAGTTATTTTGCAAGAGTTGTTAGGAGGAATATGAGTGTGTATACCCTCTTATATTTACCCTAAGTTTGATTGCCATACCTTAGGGAGTAAAAGGGATTACACCCATAGGGTCTTTATTGATATAACTCTTTAATCCAAGAACCCATTCACCCAATTTTAAAGGCACTAATCTGAATATTTTTGCATTGGAGAAATAAAATAGTGCATTGGAAAACGTGAATTTTTCGATATTAATGTTTTGCAATCTGGGTTTTTCTTCTTGTGCCTAGCGCACCTCCAATCCACTAGGGAGTCCCCTATAAAGGGGTATTTACTGATGTTGTTAAAAACTCTCATCTTAATCCATTAGGGTCGCAGAAACCATAATCAAACTTTCTTAAATGAATCTTAACTCAACCGCTGAAAATTGCTAAGATTTTCCCAATATAACCTAATAGTCATAGTGCATATTTTGGTGGATTTTTGGCAAGTTTTGACGGTTGAATATATTTATTTAATAATTTTTTTGTCACATCCATAAGGACCATTTATATTTATGCAAAATTTGTTTACAAAATCCTTACCTTTTATGTTATAGTCTTGGTCTTTGAATCCTAAGTTTCACTAGTATTTAGCTAGTCAATCTCTTGCATCTTTTACTTGATTTCTAGCACTTGTTTATTAGCTTATTCTGCCATTTAATTGCTGATATATATTGTTAATAATTGATTCTATTAGGTAAATAAATATTAACTTGCTTTTCCAATTGATATATTGCATGGTATACTTGGTTTTCCTTGTGTCTCGAGCAAGTATTATCTCTTTGCAGGTCACTCAAGGATTTGGTAACCTCAAGCAACTCTCAAGACCATTAACAAGCTCATTTTTCCATCCATCAACTTTACCTATAGGGGAATTCATTCATACATCACATTTTTCATCTCTTTTCCCCCTATGGTCATCAGGATTCCCCCCTTGAGATGACCACATCACCTCTAAAGTGACGGGAACACTTACCTAAAGTGACAGTTGGTAGGTTCTCTCTTAGTTGTCGCAATTTGGTGTTTGGGTCAGGATTTTCCCAACCTAAAACTTGTGTGATAATAGGTACACAAGTATTTAATGCCAAAATCTATTGTTCTTACATCCAGAATAAAGGGATCATATACCATGGAAATTGTCCCTTTTACAATCCACAATAAAATGTCAATTTACTATTAATAATACCTAGGCTAAGGTTGAGTCCTTCTAGCCTTATTTTTCCCTAAAGAAATTTCCTGGCATGAACCAGCCCTTTAACTTATGGTGTCCAAGGTCTGCTCCTTTATACCTATTGTACTAAATTCTATTGTAGTTGTACTTTGTTGTCATCATGTTATACCATCCCTCTATTAGCTCTATATGACCATCTAACATTTGTGTCATTGCTACTAGCCACATGTCCAGATCTATACGAATATTGTACTAGTATTTCTCTATTGATGGTCACATGCCCAACCCTCAATATTGTTGTAACAACCCTGTCCAGACTCCAAAATTATTGCTACAGGGTTGTTGTCTTCTCTAGGGCCTACGACTATGTTCCTTGGGTAAGTCGCACCTAAACCAGGCCTCCCTTGACCCCTATAGTGGCCCAGAATAGGCCTATGACCTTCCTTACCCCTGCAGCTTCCCTTCTCTACAAGGTTGAACCTCCATCCTCTACTGCCAACCTCACTCACCTTCCTTTTCAAGAGGAAACCTACCAAGACCACAAAAAATAGAAAGATTGATGCTCATTCCCTACTCAACCCTCTTCTCTAGCAAGGTACCTACCTAAAACAAGAATATAACAAAAAAAAATAAGACCTCTCAGCCTCCTCCATTGTTGGAATGAGTTCACCAACCAGCTGGATTGAAATCACCAAAGACTCTTCTCACAATGTCACCACAATGATCAAATGTCACAATGACTTGATATTTAATTATACAAGTCCAAGGGGTGGGTCAAAATCCTCTACATAAGTCAACACCAATTTAGTCTTTCTATGTGGGTGTGAAGCCCCATCACAAACCCACAAAGCTTTTCGTCAAGCCCATGAAGCACCAACTTCATTCCAAGGGTATTTTCACCCAAACAAAAGTTTGATGTGGTGCACATGATGGTTCCCACGTGTATGGAACCTAGGCCATGTGATAATACCTACTTGAATCTACACAAATCAAAACTCCCTCTTAGCGACGGATGTATTCCATCCTCCAGCATCTAGATACACCATTTTATGACACATTAGAAATATCTTTGTCTCTTGCACTAGATATGCCACCTCATCTACACTCCAATCCTCCTAACTAGATAGTCCCTATGTCACTATGGTGAATGGGTCCATGAATTTTATCACTAGATAAAATATCGTTCTCCAATCTACCTCATTGTCTGCTCCCTCTGTGATTGAAGCATATCCTACTCCCCATTCTTCTTGGTCAATTGCCTCCTCTGTCACTGTAGTAGAACCTATTGAATCAACTGGATACTCCATGGAGGTCTCACATGCCCTAGAAACCTTGATATGGATTAGATAATTATATTATTTTTCATCCAACTCACTACTTTTTGGGTGGAAAACTTGAGGAATCAACTTGCAAGGCCATTTTGGCAGCTGCTCCAAATTTGGAAATTTGTGTCCAAAAAATAGTCAAAAATATTCTAGAGCCATTTTAGGGCATCAAACGACCTTTTTGTTTTCCAAAACTTACAATGAAGGAATATTCTAAATTATAAACGTCGATACATTTCCAACGACGCAGACCATTCGTCAATTAGAGTTTGTATGAGAGAGTTATGCCTCCCACAAGTTGGCATACCATATTGATCACCATGGTGTGAGTGGATGCCATGTCAGCCTCCATTACTTAGACATGTGGGGCTAGCCACATAGTTTATTTTGTTAGAACATTCTAGAAGGTCCAAAACCTTATCACAATTGAAGGAAGTCAAAAACCTATCCCTAGATGGCTATCGGGCCACTAGAAGGAGAAGGGGTTCCATTATTTTTCATTGTATCTTGTTCCATAGCTAATAAAAACATCTAAGGGTGGTATTATGTGAGCATAAAATAGGAGGAGAGATTCTATAGCAACCATATAGGCCACAGGTCAAAGGAAACTCCACAAAGACTGCCTCTTTCTTTGTACTTGCATCATTTCTTTACCAGAGAAAAGAAAGCAAAGTAGCCTCACCTTCTAGCTAGGGTTTCTCTAGTACCGGATTCCCAAATCATATATTGTGTTTATTTATGGAGGGTGTGAATGTGTTTTATTGTTCTCTAATTTTTTTTTGTTTTATCTATTTTATCAGTAACTAAATATTCTGGAGATCTAAAGGAAATTAACCTTAATAGTAAATATTTTAGTATTTTATTATATTTGTTGTGACGAACTCTTCCAGTGGAATATCCACAATAGTTTATAGATCATATTGGTATCAGAGTATGTTTTTATTTTGGGTATTTTTTGGAAGTTGCAAGATCCAATAATTGAGTTAAGGAGAAGTCAAAGAAACCCTAGCCATGGCGGACGAGTCTATTCATAATAACCCTCAAGATCCAACAGAAGATATATTTGAGAGGTTGGAAGCACAAGTTTCTAACATCAGTTACAATATGAACCTCCTCTAGTGGCTCTAGCAAGCAACCTCAAATCGTTCAGAGATGATGGAAGCTCTAACTCAAAGAATAGATCGAAGGGGAAATTGGAAGATCAAGAAGAAAAGGAGTTCTGGAAAGAATCTAAAAAAGAGGAATCGAGTTCGAGTGTTGTGAACCCTTCACAATCCCTATTCAATATGGAAGTGAAAATGGACATAAAACCATATCAAGGTGAGATCGATGCATTAAAATTGAATCATTGGTTGCAACAACTAGAAGTTTATTTTAGCGTTCACCGTTGTTGACCAAAATTTGGTCATCTATATTTTCCCGCTCCTAGAATAATAAAAAAATGATGTTAAAAGAATAATTTTTTTTAATTATAATGAGTTCATTGTGTATCCCTCTGTCTCAACTTCGTCACATATTTTTCAGATTCGAAATCCGAGTTTGTATGCTCAAGATATCTAGGTTTGCATTTAAGGAGAAAATGGTGCTTCTTCCATATGGAATAAAGCTAATCTCTTGGAACTACATTTAAATTTTCGAGCCCAAGACCGTTATTTTCTTCAAATTTGTTGGGCTCAATACCCATGATATTCTTCTTATTATATAATGGTGGGTTGACTCACCACACCCTCCATGCTCCACTCTTCTCTCATCTCTTTTCCCATACTACCTCTTCCATACATAGTCTCATTTTCAAACTCTACTTTCATACATATATTCTTCTCTTGTTTCCATACTTAGTTTTATTTGTATTTACCTCCCACTCATCGTCCTCCACCCTCCACTTTTGTTATACCTCCCTCACTCCCCTTCCATACTCCATCCTCCCCTCTCATACTCCACACTTTCCCCATTCTTAGTTTTTTCACACATTTCTTGTGAACTCATTATTTAGCGGGTTACTTTCCTTATACCTCCCTGACTCCCCTTCCATACTCCATCCTCCCCTCTCATACTCCACACTTATTCCCCATTCTTAGTTTTTTCACACATTTCTCATGAACTCATTATTTAGCGGTTTGGTGGACTCATTACCTCCCCCTCACCTCTCTCTCCCAACCTGACACTCCACTCATTTTATTTCCCCCACTCCACTCACTTAACACATAGTTTATTTTTGTAAACCATCGGGCTTGCGGGTTGGCAGATTCATCTCCTCACTTCCCTTCCCCACAAACCCACCATGTTCTAACTTTGATGCCTACATATTACCCCCCCACATCACCATATGTCACCCCATCACCTCTTCTCCCCTCATTTCTCCCCCTCCCTAACTACCCACTCCTACCCCGTCTCGTTCACCTTTCCCACTTAAGCCTTATAATTAAACTATATTTTAATTTCATACATGACCCACTCCTACCCCCTCTCGTTCACATTTCCCACTTAAGCCTTATACTTAAACTATATTTTAATTTTCATACATGAATTCTTAACCAACAAAATGTTTCCTTTTTCCAACCAATTATTTCATTACACATGGCAACACGCTATTCATTACATATGGCATCCAATAAGAACGCTACACATGGCACTTAATTATTGGAGACACATGGTAGCATACAACTTGTGACACATGGGATATTCGTATTGGTTACATCTGGCAGATAATTCACTAACCACATGGTGACGTTTGGATGGCTGAATCATCATGTTGAATGGGTGTAGGTGGAGGATAATTTTGGTCAAAATAATATTTTATTAATCAATATCCTAAGGAGAGGTAAAGCTCTCAAAGCTCCATAATCTTCTCTTAATATTTCTTACTAAGTATATAATACACTTAGTATTATATACCATTAAGACTCTAATATCCCAATGCATGTGGGATAACCTTTTATGGACAAAAAATTGAATTCTTAAGATGGAAAAACAAAATTAAATAAAGGGCCCACATTTTCCCATAGACTCAATCAACGATTGTTGAGCAGCGATTTTGCAGAGACCATCAATTGATCTTTGGGAAACAGAATCCACAAATTTTATACCATTGGAAAAGAATTTCGACAAGGAATATGATGATACAGGTTTCAAGGGCTTAAATTGGCCACATTTTTCCCAAAAATTAAAATAACAGTCAACTTGTTTTTTGATGAGCCTACTTGACAACTCAACTTTATGAGCTCATATATTGAGATCCAGGAGTCGGATTTGGAAAAAATTTATATAGTTGGAAAGACAAGACAATGAATATCACATTTCAATTGGTTTCAATGACTGAAAATGTGGATATCCTATTCATAAAATCAAGTTTGATATCCTATTCATAAAATCAAAACACAGTTCCCCTTCAAAAATGGCAATTAATTGATTTTTTGAAAATAAAAGTTTAATAAAATAAAAATATTAAAGATGGAAAAGGACCCATTTCAAGATATGAATATAAATTATGTAAATTCATTAATGATACTTAATTAATTCATTATTTAAAGTGAATATTTCAAGAAGAAAAGTGTACGGGAAATTCAAGAAGGGAAAAGCCCTAACTACTCAAGTAGTTAGAAGATCTAATTTTTAAAGGGAAAGAAAGGGCTTCATCAGTGGTTGAATAATCAGAAAAGAGGGACATAATATTAGAAAATAAAGGATCACCCATGAAAATACAACCAAGATTCTGATCAAAAAATAGAAATCTCCATCTTCTCAATTTATTTTCTTCTACTACATTGATTTCTTATAGCTCTATGTTTGTATTTCTGAGACAGGCATGGGGTTGAGTCTCCACTGTTATTTCTTGAATTCTTCAAAGACATTTCTTATGTGATCATGGAGAATTTATAGCCATGAATGTTACTGTCAGAGATTTGTGTATTGTTGAATATCTTTCATGAATGAAACTCCACAAAGGATTGCTTCGGGGAATGACTTCAATGATGTTTCAGATCTTGTGATTTATGAGGGTGAGATATTTTAAGTATGCTTATCAAATTCTCTTTTGTTTTAACTACAATACTCTTTTAAAATTATTTGAGATGATCAAAACGTTTATTTCCTATTTCTCGTGAGAATATATGGATGCATTTACTATTTATATGTGATTAAGAAGGTTGTACATATGATGTTGAGCACAAAGATATTATGATATTCAAACCCTCCTTCAATATTTTTATTGTTAAAATACGTATTGTTGCATATAAAGATCATATCAGGTTATTGAAGAACTATTTTATGTATAAATCCAAGCAATAAATATCTAGGGTTTGTTGTTTAACATTCTCCCTAATCCAAGATATTCAAGAAACATATTTTAGCCAAAGAGGAGTACCACCTCTATAAAAATGCAGTGGGATTCATATCCTCGTGAGGTTGTTGTTTCTATCTTAGCAGACTCAAACATCAACAACCATATAGATGAAGAGAATAATATTTCATTTTCTAGATTGAAGTTAGAGGGCCATGCTTTAACCTAGTGGGAAATACATGCAGAAACACTTAGGTTGGAGGGTGATCCACCAGTAACTAGGTGGGAGGACTTAAAAACCATCATTAAGTCCCAATTTTACCCTATCGGGTATGTAGAGGAACAATGGATCTAGTGACACTAATTCAGGAATACGCATGGGCAGAGTGTACAGGAGTACACCATTGAGTTTAGAAATATGGCCATCATGTTGGGTATCTCTCCCAAGAACCTCGATGCACTACTCAACTATCTAGGGGGTTTACACATTCATCTACAAAAGTAGGTGATTCTCATCAAGCCAAGGATGGCATATGAGGCATGTGTACAAGCACGATACCTAGAAAACATAGGCCAAAAGAAGGGCTTCCAAGGAGATGACTAAGCTCTTCCATATCAAGATTCAGGTCAAGAAGACCAAGATAGATGCTTTGTTCGACTCTGGTTCATAGTCTAATATCATAGCAACAGATATGGTCAACAATCTTAGATTGGAGGTTCATAATCATCCTAACCCATATCCATTGGGTTGGGTAAACAAGGATGCAAAGATAAAGGTAACAAAACAGTGTAAGATTAAATTTGATATAAGTGTTGATTTTATTGATAAAGTGGAATTGGATGTAGTACCCCTTGATGTATGTGGAGTAGTGTTTGGAATCCCTTACATATATATGAGGGATGTAATATTTCTACGAAGAGCCAACTAATATTGATTGATCAAGGATGGAAAGTCCTACATCATCAATAAACATAAAGGCAAGTCAAAAATCTCACTAGTAAGTGCCAATCAAGCCAAGAAGTTTATTACTTCTAGTAAGAAATATGTTTTACTTTTATTAAGAGAAAATCA
>SNQJ01S0210966.1:0-15946 GCA_010110895.2 Picea sitchensis | reverse complement strand
TCAGATTCCGTCGGGATTTCGCATATCGCGAAATCGAGGATTTCGTTGTAGAGTGAACTTTGCCTTATGAAATCCCGATCCCCAAATTACTGAAGAGGCCTCCTGGATGCCACGTGTTCATACATGTGAACGATCCAGATCCCTGCTTGATTTAACGGCTGTGATTAAATCGCGAAATCGCGTCTCGCGATTTCAGGGTTTTCATTGTCGAGCGAACAAGACATTTTAAAGTCCCGATCCCCGATTTTCTCCTTTGGGTTATCTCTCTCGCAACTTTTACAGATCTGACGACCCTCATTCTTTCGGGAAATTTGTATGAGATCCCACGGTCACTGACTCTTCTTCCTTTTTCCTCTGTAAGCTCTTGCTGCGCGCGTTTTCTTCAAGGTTGTTCCTCCTGAGCTTTTACTTCCAAATTCCCACGGGGTTTTATCCTTCTTATCCTGATCTCTCTACTGTTACCATTAATGACAACAACCATCACTGCATTCTATCCACTGAATTTGCCAACAGATGATGAAGGCATGGGGGAAGAACGAGAACCGTAGATCATGGCGAGACTAAATCTCAGCCATAGATCATCGTGGGTCCTATTTAAGTGAGGAAAAAGGGAGAATGATGTCATGCTGATGAGGCATGCCAACGTGTCCCTGAGGTTGACACATGCCAACTTTTAATTGGTAGAAAGGACCGGGTGTGATTTCCTGTCATTTCTAACTCTCTAGATAAGTGTCTTAATCATAGCCCTCAAATAATTAGGTTGAGTGATCTCGATAGTTGATCAATGAGTGGGACCGATTGGGCATGGAAGCCCTTAGGCCTTCACTTTAAATCTTGGATGTCATATTTATAGGCCGATAGATCTCTTTTGTTCATCAAAGGAGGGATATCAAAGGCCTGGAGAAAGGGTATAAGAAGTGTGTAAGTGACGATGAGGTTCCAGAGATGGAACAAGGATAGTCGATCCACTAGTAGGAGCCTCGACGAGATCAGGATTGTCGAATCTAGACATGTTATCATCAGAGTATGGGAGGTCATCATGGTCACGTGTTGTACATTGGGTGCAGATGATGACGAGATATCAAGATTAATGAAAAACCTTGATCGATGAGTTCCTAAGATTAAATCTCAGTTGTCAATCTATCGTGGGTCCCACATGGTCGCGTAAGAAGAGGTTCAAGGGATGGGCGTTAATCACCATGTAATTTAGGGGTGCCGACATGATCGAGGTTATTAGATATCAAGATCCAAGAGTTGTCAGATCAGGATCAAATTGGTCATTTTCGAAGCTGGTAGTTGGGGTGACTGGTAATTCCATGGGAAAAGAAACCCCGACAACGATGTGATCTAACTTGTTGGATGTCAAGGGCTGAGAGCCGTCGGATTTGGGAGAGGAAAATTTTGAAGTATCATCATTGAAACTTGTTAGTGGGAGTGATGTATGGGAAAATAAACCTCGACGAAGACGTGATATGATCCGTTGGGTGTTAAGGGTCGAGAATCATTGGATTTGGGAAAATAACCCATTGAAGTATCATCGTTGGAACTTGTTAGTGGAAGTGATTTATGGGGAAAAGAAACCATGAAGATGATGAAGAAGGGCCAAGGGATTGGACCCATGGAATTAATGCGTTTGGTGGCAGATGCTATGGCATATTCACGTTGGATGACACGAGTATCAAGGAGCCACATGGAAATGAAGTAACAATGGAAAATGAGAGCCGTGGAACTTTGAGAGGCCATAAATTTTAATCCAAAGCTCAGTTTTGAGAATGATTACAATCATTGGAAAGATATTGATGAGAAGAATATGATGGTTCCCTTGAGAAGAGGCTTCAATATGGTTGGATAAAAGTGGAATTTCAATACGCTATCCCCTAAAATGTACTTAGGGGGTTGGGTGTCTTACATAGTGGTATCAGAGCATAGTTCAAACACTAGGCCTGGATGAGCCAAAAATAAGTCACATGATTGGTATAAAAAGGCCAAGATGATCCTATTAGAATGAGCTTCCCTGCATTAAATTTTTTTTAGTATCTGCACTAACTCCTTGAGAAGAAAGATTGTGGATTGAAACTTTTGTCTCAAAATTCCTTACATCAAAAAATTTTGTAATGTTGTTTGCAATAACAGGATTATGTTGTTGCTTGATGGATTGATAACTACTCCTATAAGAGTGAGAATATGATGATAATCATTAGTCGATGAAAATATCTAAATCTTGTTAAGGGCTTCTTAAGTTCAAAGAATGAATGAATTGGTGGTTGTGAGGGTTTTCTATATAAGGGTTGAGACCCTTGTGGATAATTCCTTGTGGATAAAGGAATTGAGCATGGACTGATATAATCCTTGGAAGTAATAAACTACTTCTCTAATGAAATACTAAACCTTGTATATATAATTCCTCATGATTGGAGGACTGATGGAAGTGGTAAGGTCAACTTAATTGACCTGTAATGTATTAGACCAGTTTCTAGGATAACCATCCAAGAAAAAAAAGTAAAGACGATACCTTTGGACTGATGCCAACCTTCATAAAAGAGGTAAAGTGACATGAATATATGAGCAGGTTTATGAGCTCATGGCTATACTAAAGAAAATTTATACACCTATTAACTTGAGTACTTGGTTATGCATGAAAATGCAAGATGAGATATGTTGTAATGCATATGGTAATGAGTAAGAATGTATGTAACATGCAAATAGACATGTTATAACTGGTGGTGGGTTATAATCTATCGGAAAATATGATGACCAATACATGAGATGGATGACTCTGTGTCAAAAAAGAGATTAGACGATGTCAGAGTACACTAATATCTTTCATACCTTGCACTCAAGGATGGGTATCAAAGACTCTGAGTGACACTTGATTTTGAAGTATCGCAGTGGTATGCACAAGTACATGCAAAAAAATATGGATTTATTTGACATCTCCTCACTGGGATATGCTTATCAATATGTAGTCAAAATTGAGTAGAAATTAAAGCATCAGAGTAAGAGGGAGTTTGGGTTTGAAAACATGCCACAACAGAATCATGGCAAAGGCAACCTCAACTCACAGAACGAAGGACAAAGAAATGAATGTCAACCTTAAGAAATCCATTCCAAGATGTAGGAAAAGAATGGCAACGGGAAGTCTAAGAAAGAAACTGAAAAGTGGTGCGAGTTCCACAACATCCCCTGGCACAACACCGATGAATGTCGCTCAAAACAATCATTGGTGGATGAGCTCAAAGAAAAAGAATTAGAGCCTTATTTGGACTCTGGTTCAAAGCACGATAAAGGGAAAAAAATCATTGATGCATAACCCACTACTACCATCACAACCACAATAATACAACTAGAAGAACCAGAGAAGCTTGAGGAGTGGGAGCACCTCCTCCACTCACGGATTTGGGTAAAGGGGACCCCACTGTTATCACTGAAATTTCGTCCGCACGTGACGACAAGAACTCAGCATCGTCAAAACAGCAATGAAGTCATTCATGGCCCTGAATTAATCTTACAACATTCAAAAAGGTCAAAAACTATACAAAGTAGTGAAAAATTGAAGAGCGCTTTATAGAAGTTGGGCACGCGCGCACATGCGCGGAACATAAACGTACCATGCGTGCATACATGCATGATGCGCGGCTGTTAGCACAAAAAGATGCGCACCTGCTAAACGACGCATTTATTGAAGTGGTTGACCTCCCAACCACTTATGGATCAGTTCCCAAGACGATTTGACCCTCAAATCTGAGATGAATCCGCATGGTAGGCTGGTCAAAGACCTAATAATGCCCTAAATGGCCTCTTTTCACACTACAGAGGAGTTACACAATAACCCAATGCAATGCTATAAAAAGCCATGAATGCACCTCATTTTCTCAAGGAATTTCATGTAATGTTATGCTGCCTATATCATTTTAAGGACTCACTCCTTGACAAGAGCACATTGGCACCATTTCATTGAGAAATCCACCTCTCCATTGAGTGGATTTGCAAAGGAGTTCTTTCACGACCATTTTCATTTTTCTTATTGTAAGGAGAGCAAGTTTGTGAGGGTCCAAGAGCCTTCCCTTGGAGGAAGAAGGGACTCATAGTCCCCTTTCTTCATTGTGCTTTGATTTCATCAATAGATCAGCCTAAAAACATTGGTGACATTGGTCTTTTTGTCCTTGTTATCTCTATCTTTCCATGCTTATAATTTTAGTTTGTATTAGTTTAATTCTTGCTTATAGTTTTGTTTTTCTTTCTCTAANCTCTTCAGATATTGTTCACTTTGGGTATTTGGTTGTCATGTGTGCAGGTACTTGATCATCATTCATCAACACCACCCCTTCAGGTATATACTCAGCACTGGCATGTAGTCTTTCCCACTGTATCGCATTTACATTCCCAGTCACACCCTCTGATACTGGCCTCTAGGATCCCCCTTTCCGGCTCTGCAGTACCCATGCCTCCATTTGCATCTTCGGTACTGTCACCCGGTAGCATTCTCACCCACATGAGTTGTCCCATTCATAGCACCTTTTGGCACTTTTGAAACTCATGTTGTTCTTCATTACCCTTTAGGCATGAGAGTCCCGATAGTCTTTCATCATGTCACGAATTAAACACATACTTCTTCTCCTCATTTTGCTAGCTTTCCCACACAGACTCCCTGATTATCTCTTCACGGTTCTATTTTTTCCCTGCACTTCCACAGTATCATGAACCCTTCATTTCCTCCATGCTCAGTTTGCCCATCTGCGAACCTATCCTCATTTCACCTACCTCATACAGAAACTCACCAATGGGGCCCCCACCCTTCATCAGTTTTCCAAGAAAAATCTGCCCTCCTTGGGGCACTCATTTCACACTGGGGCACCCGTTTCTGTATTTGTACATTTCTCCACAATTATTCGTTATTTATTGTACAAACGCCTTTATTTCCAGTCATTACATTTTCTTTTGTCGTCACCGTTGGCGACTTGCTTCCTTTTTGGCCACGCGCAACCCATGTCACCCTTGGTTGGAGCATTACTTATCATCTACCCTTGCCGGCATCGTCCATATTTTCAGATCACCCCACAGGTCACTTACCTCGGCCCTCTGAATTTGTTCACCTTGTCCCGCCTCTGGCACAACTGCTCACCAGTCTTGTCGTCCCCCCGACACTCGACCTTGTTACACAGTTGCGACCACTCTTTATCTCATACATCCTCCAACCAAGGGTAGTCTTGAGTCTTCCCACTTATTGACTTCATCCATGTACCTCTGCCACTTCCTCACCTCAGTAGATTCCACAAAGCCCTTCACTTCTGAGAGCTGCGTTCCCCTTTCGTCGACATCAGCACAATTTTCCGGAACGGCGACAGTATCTTGATTCTCATTCTCCATTCAATGAGAGATCTCAGACGGCACAGGGAGAAACACCATTACTCCCTGCTGTCGTTGGCCCCCATAACATTCGACGCCAACACTTTCTCATGTTATGGTGGGTCTTACTTAGCGACTATTGCAGTTATTTTTATCATTTGTCGAAGACCTCTGAATGTGGTAGGGCCATCAATGCCCACATCATCGCCGATACTTATTATCGATCATTGCCTATTATTCAGAGTATGTTCCTTTGCAGAATTGTCTTCTGCCTTTATTATCACCGCCCCCGAGGGCACTGCAGTTGTCTACACCAACATTTCAGTCATCTTTTTCAGAGTTACATAACACGAGCATGGGGCATGCCCGCCTCGTTTGTACACATTTGTATATTTTACGCATCTTATGGAAGGTCGGGTTCTACCGATTCCTTTCTCCTATTGCTCTCTCTTACACCAACATTCTCATTAGAAGAAACATTGATGGATTTCGGCTATACGTATGCTCCTAACCTCATCCATCAGGGGGCATCTGTTATCACTGAAATTTCGTCTACACGTGACGACAAGAACTCAGCATTGTCAAAACAGCAATGAAGTCATTCATGGCCTTGAATTAATCTTACAACATTCAAAAAGGTCAAAAACTATACAAAGTAGTGAAAAATTGAAGAGTGCTTTACAGAAGTTGGGTGCGCGCGCACATGCGCGGAACATAAACGTACCATGCGCGCATACGCGCACGATGCGCGGTTGTTAGCGCAAAAATCCGCGCACCTGCTAAACGGTGCATTTATTGAAGTGGTCGGCCTCCCAACCACTTATGGATCAGCTCCCAAGCCGATTTGACCCTCAAATCTGAGCTAAATCCGCATGGTAGGCTGGTCAAAGACCTAATAATGCCCTAAATGGCCTCTTTTCACACTACAAAGGAGTTACACAATAACCCAATGCAATGCTATAAAAAGTCATGAATGCACCTCATTTTCTCAAGGAATTTCATGTAATGTTATGCTGCCTATATCGTTTTAAGGACTCACTCCTTGACAAGAGCACATTGGCACCATTTCATTGAGCAATCCACCTCTCCATTGAGTGGATTTGCAAAGGAGTTCTTTCACGACCATTTTCATTTTTCTTATTGTAAGGAGAGCAAGTTTGTGAGGGTCCAAGAGCCTTCCCTTGGAGGAAGAAGGGACTCATAGTCCCCTTTCTTCATTGTGCTTTGATTTCATCAATAGATCAGCCTAAAAACATTGGTGACATTGGTCTTTTTGTCCTTGTTATCTCTATCTTTCCATGCTTATAATTTTAGTTTGTATTAGTTTAATTCTTGCTTATAGTTTTGTTTTTCTTTCTCTAACTCTTTCCTCTACAACTGTCCTGCCCAGCAAGACCCAACTGGGCATGCAAGCACTCTTATTTTCTCACTAAGGTGACGAAAAGTGTGCAAACACCCACTGCATTTCATTTTTGACAACAGGAGTCAGAATAACCTGATCTTAGTCAAGGTTTTCAAGAGATTGACGTTTCCAATGATGCCACACCCCCAACCATACACCATCGGATGGTTGAGTCAAGAATGAGACATCTGTGTCAACCAACAATGTCGCTTGTCCTATGGCATCAAGCCCTTCAAGGATGATGTAGTGTGTGATGTTGCCCCACTTGAAGTCTGTGATGTTCTTTTAGGACAACCATATATGTGGAAACATCACGCTATCTATGAGTCTCGACCTCACAGTGCCATTGTTACTCTTGGAGGTTAGCTCTACAGGGTACTAGAGGTAGCTCCAACTACTTCCACTTCATTGATCTTGGAAAAAAAATGACGCAAAGTAATCTCTCAGACCACAAAGTTTTCCCTCTTCACGATCGAGTCAGAAGGTGAACAAAAGGTCATTGTGATCACTACAACCTCAACCCAAGACGTTTATGCCTAACAAAAGCAATTCAATAAGATTGTAGAGGAGTACAAAGAGAAAGAGAGTCTTCCATATGTTCAACATAGCTCTATTGACCATGACCCTTTTCAGTTGTGCTTGGGGTTCTAACCATTAGCCCCCAATATTGATATAGCTCTTCTTGTTGCATCTACATCGAAAGATTCCTCCCACATTTAGAACAAGGAAGATCATGCAGCAAGATCTATTGAATGGATCCAACACCTCCAACAAGTTCATGACATCCTTCCACAAGCAAAGTACAAGCATGACATCTACTTCAATAAGGCAAGCGACTCACCAAGGTTCAGATTCAACAGAAGTTTCTCCATCTCCTGAGGAAGCTTGACACAATGGGTACCATTACTTCCTAAGGGGGAAGGAATGATCCAGGTGGATCTCGGTGGCCATCCACCTTTTCCACAGAATCAACATTTCAAGCATATGGTTTTTATAAACCATGATATTCACCCTTTTGATGGGGAATGGAATGTAATGTCATCTTCATTTACAGACATCATGTAATGATTTCCTAGTGATCTTATGTACATGCTTACATCATAACGTTAATGCATTGAATCCCATTAGAACTCTGTAGTTAAGCATGCTCGGGATAGAGTAGTACTGGGATGGGTGACTGCTCGGGAAGTCTTAGTAGTTTACATGCCCATGGTATTTTATAAACTTAGACTAATTTATCCCATATGCATCATGGGAATTGTTCACCCCTCGCTCTTTCGTATATAATTGAGATGAAAGAGGCCCTTTAAGCATGAAATGGAGTGTGATGTAAATCTTGTTGCGAATCTTTTTCTATCTTATTCATTAATAGAAGTTGGGTTTCACTATATTTTTCGTGTTCTCTTCTATATTTTTGTTTTTGTCTCGTTTCGTTCTTAGCATAATCTAAATCACATCAAGACATAAGTTTTAACATGGTCCACCCCAATCTGGGCTATGTCCACAATGGTCGGCTTCTTATATTAGTCATTTATAGTCTCCTTATGGTTGTGCACTGATCTTACAAAATGATGCAACAGTAACCATTACTCAAACCTTCCTAGTCGTTCTGCTACAGTGCGATCCTAACTCCTCAATCATACCTCAAAAAACTTCCTCAAGAATTCTCCAAAATGCGACTAACTCAAAAAAAATCCACACCAAAAACTCCCTCTCTCACCCCCTTCTACCCAAAAACCCATTACAATTTGTAGCTTTACAATAGGGCTAAGCCTATTACAATGTGGACAAAATGTGCCAAAATCCTAACTACTTTCCTCCTTTTGCACGTTGACTCCTAAACATGGTTTAACTACTTTTTGCACACACTGCTCCTTAGCCAAAATGTTGCGCAATCCATTCCTACGCGATTCTCAAGACTTATCCAAAACTTATCCAAAATGCCTATCCAACATGTTTGGGTGGTTCTTTTATTAAATTTGGTTTACTTGGCATGATACATGTGACTTGTGGACCCTTGGAGAGTGTACGTGTTTGTATTTGCAGAACCTTGACCGATGAAAGCTATTCATGGAAGAATTAAGCCACTTGGACTTCCATAGGGGCTTGAAATCCCATTGGTTGGATGTATCGCCCCACTCATTGGAGGCCTTGGAAGATGAAAGTTGCACATGGGAAGGTGACTTTAGCACTTGAACAATGCTTGGAACCATGAAGGAAGGATGGCGTCACCCTTCTATGCCCAAACATCCCTCTTGGGAGTCATGATGTCACATTTTTTATGGAACGTTCGACATGTTTGGTACATTTGGCGATGTTGTGGGCCTTAATCCCCACTCTATTTCTTAATTTTGGGATGATGTGACACTCTTCTAACTTGACATCCCATCCTTTGGATGTTTTTCCATCACATGTGCCACCTTGTAGAGAAATTTTGTGGGCTAACGTCTCATCATTTGATTATTTTTTATCATTTTGTAGCCCATGTGGGAAAAAGACAAATCGATTTGCTAATTAAGCATTGTAACTTAGGTTTAGGCCTAAAATTATGGATTTAATTGTAAAGTGGAAAAACTAGGGCTTGGGTTTCCTCATATAAATATGAGGCAAGTCATTTGTCACAAAATATAACTCATCACTTGAGAGATAGCTCTCTTGGATTGAAATTTTGACCTCTTATTTTCTTGTGTAAAATGGATGCAATACTTGTCTAATCGTGCAATAAAGGCTAGTGAATTCTCTTGGATGCTTCTTCTTGGGTAATCATTGGATTTTCTTTGATAAGTAAGAGTTGTGCTTGCTAATTCTTGGATTAGGTAAGGAATTTCTGCAATTTTGTGTGTTTCTTCTTAAATTCAAGGTTATTTTGTTAAACCATAGGAGGCGTATAAGGGCATACACCTTCCATCAAGGAAAATTCTGCTATTGTCATTTAACTGGCTTATGGATTGCTACAAGGAGTAAGAGAGTTTACACCCTTGTAGAAAAACCTTACTAGGGTTTATCTTCTATAGGGAGTAAGAGGGTTTACACCCATAAAAGATAATCAAACCCTAGTTTAACTTGGTTGTGACCAAATAAGAGACTCCATAACCCAATAGACAAGGCACTAGTTGCATTGGAGATTGTAAAATCTTGCATTGATAAACAAGAAATTTAGTGGTTTGAAAATTCTAACAATAGAGTTTGATTCTACATTCTATTGTCTCTCTTCTATGCTAAGGGCGTCATAATTAGCTAAGTGATTGAGCCATTGTTATAAACTATTTGCTACAACCATTAGGGATGATATAATTGTTGTTATTTTTCATTTTAACTGCAATTTAACCAAGGAAATCATTGTTTGATCATTGGAATTGAAAGTGTTTGTCCTAAGCTTCATTTTGATCCATTTACTTGTTGATTTCCATGGTTAAATATTTTTGTTGTAGCAAAAGTAAGATACAACCATAAGGTTATCATAAATCTTGCTGATAACTTACTTTTACAACTTTCTTTTGTCATCTAACTCATTGTGTTAAGCTTCATTTTGAGCCATTTACTCATTGATTTCCATGGTTAAATATTGTTGTTGAAGAAAAAGTAAGATACAACCATAAGGTTGTCATAAATATTTTTGATAACTTACTTTTACAACCTTCTTTTGTCATCTAATTCATTGTGCCAAGCATTGGAAATTTATCTCTAAGTTATATGCTCATTGATCCAATTTCATATGTTGAATTAGATAATTTATAACTATCTCATTACTGATATATCATTGTTGTATGTTACAGTTTTGGCACAACAAGGGTTCTTGTTGATTCATCTCGTGTTCTAGGTCCAATTTTGTTATATTTGGTATTGGTTTGGTTGTCTAACATTGGTTTTGCAAGTACTCTCCATTGGAAACCTTTCCTTGAACGATACTCAACCTCCATAAAGCTCCTAGGACCTTTCATTGTGACTTGTAGAGGTGCTTCTTTCTTCTCCTTGGATTCTCCCTTGCAATCCCCCTAGGGTCACCCGGGAAGCCTCCCTTGTGTTGGACTTGTCCATCAGTAAAACGAGGGGGATATATATTGAGGTGATAGTGATAGGTGTTCCGAGTTGTGTCTCACACTTGTTTCTTGGGTTGGGATTTTCTCAAACTACAATCTGTGCGATAACAAGTTGTCTTGAAGGATGGGGGGCATAATTGATGTTGATGATGTGTAAACCCAACTGATGTATTTGGATTTGTTGAGACCGACCAAACCATTTTCGACTGTGTTGTTGGGAGTTGTACTTCTTCTTATTGTACCTAATATAGAGACTCTTGGATTGATAGAGACTGATTATATTGGTGTTGTCTTGTTGTCTAGTTGACCGATTGACTAGAACTGTGTTTGGACAATGGATTTGGAAATCAATTTGCAATGGATGACTGCTCTTTTGCCCTTGATCCATATTGATGGTGATCAAACTTCCTCGTGATTGTTGTTGTATCGTTTTGTGATCAATGTTTGCAGTCAAAACCAATTTAGGGGGAAAGCTACCGAATTTGTTTTCCTCCAAGCTAAGTTTACAAGNGGGGGGGGGTGTTGGAACATGTGGTTCCATCATAAACTTGACCTTGTCAGTTGTGTGGGTTGACCAAGTCTTTGAGTCGACGAACGACTAACTTGGTGGTTGATCATGTCCACTTAGGATTCTAGATCCACATTTTATGGACATGTGCAACCGACTTCACCCGAGCTTGTTGGTTTGGTCCATGACCAAAACATATTTATAGAGGATCCTTGTGATTAGTCTATCATCATCAGATCATCTTGGGAGATTTGGTCTCTCTCTCATGGAGCATGCTCCTGCTTCATTGCTACAATGTCTTTAGACACCACCTTCGATCTCAAATCAATTCTTCTTTGTGTTCAATCCCTGTCCCAACACTTCCAGTGTTTATCAAACATTTTGTAGCTCTCCTCTCTGGATGCGATTGTCTTTTGTCTAGATGGAAAACGAAAAGGATAGGTCCATGGTGCCCTCTCAAGATCAATCATATAATATGGAAGACCTATGGATCTCCCTGCAACAACTCCAAATGACAGTCCAAGGCTTGTCTACTCGGGTGACGTTCATGCTGGAAATTCTCATTAAACAAAGAAATGCCATGCGTCAACAGGACGATGAAGTAGACACAATCTTCTCTCAAGTGGAAGGCCTGCAGGCTCAAATTGCATCAGCACCTCTGGCCATGGAGACTGTTTCGATAACAAATGGCTCTTCCCCCCAGTAGAAAGTCCACTTTCAGATCTGAACCTTTCGGCATGTGATATAGGAAAAGAAGACACAAAACCTCATGCTCACTCCAAGCATGGTACTTGATATTTTTTACAATTGTCTGCATCCTTCCAATATCTTTTTTAGAGTATACACAATCAAATTTCGTAATGTAAATTCTCTTTTTGAAAAACAGACTTGTTTAAAGATAGATAGGACTAATCCAATGCTGAAAAAGCAGAAGGCACTTTTAAGCATTTTATAAAACTCTCCAAGCTTCCACAACACCCACAACACCCCTTTTGATAAATATAAAATTCACCAATTATAATTTAAAAAAATATCCCTTCTTATTGTACATCACTATCATAATAATAAAAAATAATAAAATGATTTAAATTCCCTTATCATATATCATTATCAATAATTAAATATAATAAAATGATTTACATTAACTTATCACATGACACCCCGCATGATCAAAGAAATAGTAGGGCTTTTGTTTTTCTAATTTTTAATCTTGGTCCAGTTTTCAAAATAATGACTGATAAAAAAATATTAAAAAGAATTTACAATTTTTTATTTTATAAATAATTTAATTTAAATATATTTTATTATTATTATTTTCAAATTTTCATAAAATTTTATAATAATTTAATTTAAATATATATTATTAACTTTTTATTTTCATAAAATTAATATATTTTATTTTATTATACTATTTTATTTTTTAATTTACCATATTTAATCTTTTAATATATTTTAATGTTATTTTTATTTTTTTAATCCTTGAAAACTTTATTTAAATATAAGTTTATCATAAAAATATGGAATAGAAACTAAGTTGAAGCGTTTATTTCATAGTATCGATTAAAAATAAATAAAAAATAACCAGCCATGCTGTAAAGGAAACATCAACATTAAACTATATTAGTATCGATTTTTATTTTTTTAATATAATATTTAATTATTTAATTCACCTTTTTTAATATATGATGTTTCCCTTTACTGCATGCTGTTTATTTTTATTTTTTTAATCTTTGAAAACTTTATATATTTAATGTATGCTTTTTCCCTTTACAACAGGGTTTTTAATTTTTTAATTTTTTTAATCCTTAGAAACTTTATAATAATAAGTTTATCATAAAAGGTAACTAGAGAGATAAGAGATGACACCACTCTATCAAATTCTAGCCCAAGCATATTCTTCTACCACCATTACAAGGTTTTTCAATAGTCTATGTAAGGGTCAAAGGCTGGAACAACTGCTGGCGAAATTGCTTACATTGATGTTAATGTGAACTTTTTCAAAACCTCTCTTACATAGTAATTATTCAGAAAAGTCAAATTTAAATAGAAATAAAGGAGTTGAAGCATTTATTTATTATTATAAATTTTTATTTTTTTTAAATAATAAATTTTATGATTAAAATTAATTTTAGAAATTATTTATAAATTTAAAAATATAATTTATTAAAATAATTTAAAAATTTTGATAATGAAATATAAATTTTTTAATAATCAAAATTTATAATTTCGATCATCAATCCAAAAACCTAATTTGGAAAAAACACAATCTAAAATAAAAATAGTTTGGCCGTTTCGAACTCACATACTGTGAAACCTCGGAAAATGCACGCACTAAAAATGGTTTTTTTAATTTAATAACATATTTTGATGTGAGAGCTAAGAAAGCAAAATATGAAAAGGACACAGGAACGGACAAACGGTATTAAAATAAGTAGGGTAGACGATAAAATGCAAAATATATTTATACATGAAGAGTTTTCGCTGATTCTTCAATTCAATTAAATGGAAGGGCCACCAATTCTTCATAAATTAAAACGAGATGTTAACGTTCTCCCGATTCGATGCGACACAAACCCTATTGGTACAGCACTGCCCAGTGCCTTCCCAGTGTGCAGAAATGTCATGGGCTGATAGGTGCTTACGGCACGAGATCGAATCCGCCAGAGGGCTGTAGAAAGTCTTGCTGAGCAGCCGACACATTTATTAATCACATGGAAACCGGGAGCCTCGACAAGATGATATGAATTCTCACCTAACCAAATAGAAATGGAATCTGACCTAACAGTACTAAATCTGGCTGGGTCTTCAACAGGGTACCCACTTTTGAAGAAAATGGAATATGACCTAACAATGCTAAATCTGACTGGAGGGTACCAACTTCTGAAGTAAATGGAATCTGACCTAACAATGCTAAATCCGGCTGGGTCTTCCACTTTTGAAGTAAACGCTAAAACCAAAGTGCAGAGTCGAGGTTGGTCACCAACTTGCGATGGATTATTGAAGCTGCAGATGGGCTTTCTGACAGATCGGCATATAAATAAGGGCGGCCGAAAATAGAATACATAGAGACCATAAGAAGAGAAGAATAAGCGTAAAATATATTCTAATGGGCTGTACTCAGAGGTAGCCCTCGAAAAAATCATCCATGGTGGTGTATTTCAGGTCGGGATAGAGCTCGCAGGCTTCCACATGGTGAGGTTCTTCTATTGGGAACTTAAATTGGCATCCATTGATGAAAATGTCGTGCGTGAGAGCAGCCACGATGCTGGAAGGCATGAAGTTCGCTGCAAGTAAAAAAAAAAACACATTCAACAATTCATCTGACATTATTAGTAACAAGAAATGAATTGTCCTGAGATTATTAGGGTTTGGTTATCGGAGCAGAATCTACAGAGAAAGAGATAAAATATACCCTCAGCTATCCTAACAAGATCTTCTGCTGAGACAAATACTCTTGGCAGAGATTTCTGAATCTTATTCTCCCATATGCCTGCGAGTTCGTTTAAGCAGAGAAAATTCTTTGGCGGTCTGAAATGAATAGACTTGTTCAGAGTACGAGGGTCATCCACAGCTTTCATGGTATATGCGCCAATGTCGTCCCCCGTCACGAAAAATGCTGTAAGGGTAGTTAATTAAATAGAATTATAAATCGCCCCACTTTGAATAGAAACAGTATAAGTTTAATGAAACCAGGCAATACCTTTAACGCTTCCATCCCCATAGATTTCAAACTGTTCCTTTGGGGGAGGAAGCTCAGTTGGATGTGTGTGGTAATAGTATGGCCAGCCGGCTATGGAGTTGCAGCAGATATATGTGTAAGGAATCTTTGCCTCCTCCACTGCCCGCCGGACCTTTCTCTTATCTATGTAAAAGCTCAGAGCAGGCTCTACCGGATCTGCTCGGTCTACATCGTGTCCAAACTCTGAAGGAAGAAATCTCTGCCAAAAAAAAAAATTAGGTCATGTCAACTATATCACAGACTTCGAAAAAAGGAGTAGATCTATGCTGTTGCTTGCTTACCAAAGGACTCTAAAGCTATATCTTGTATACATTATTTGTGCACGGAGAAAGAAAAAGGAATAAATCTATGCTGCTGCTGACCAAAAAACTCTAAAGCTATTTCTTGTATATATATTATTTGTGCACAGAGAAAAGTGAAATGCATCCGACAACCAAACAATTCTAAATCTATCCCTTGTATATCTTATTTGTGCACAGAGAAAAGTGAAATGCACCTGACAACCAAACAAGCCTAAAGCTATATCTTGTATAAATTATTTGTGCACAGAGAAAAGTGAAATGCATCTCACAATATATATTATTTGTGCACAGAGAAAAGTGAAATGCATCTGACAACAGACGTGGAGATCGATTCAAGTAAACTCTTTTAAATTTCAGATTGATTCTATAATAAAGAAAAAATGGTAAGAACAAGAAGGTTATCTTTATTTCTAACTACTTTTTTCAGATGGTTAATTTTATGTTTTTTTATGTTTAAAATATTTTCTACCATCATGGAATGTTCTTCTCAACAAACCCAAGAAAGAAAGTGACCCTCTGAGATGCCAGCCATGTCCTTGTGTTACCTACCAGTGTTGGTACAATATTTCTCTGCCATCCTTAGTTGGCCCAGCCTCAGCCACAGCCACA
>SNQJ01S0210965.1:0-15946 GCA_010110895.2 Picea sitchensis | reverse complement strand
CCAGAAAGTTTCATGGCCATTTGATTTTGATTTGTGATGTGAGATGTGTACGGGGTGGGTAGAACCTAGGATAGGTTTAGTTTTATGTTTTTAAATTTTTGTTTCTTTTTAATATATTTTATTTTGATTTATGTTTGTTTTTTTTGTTTTAAAGTTTTATATTTTGTTTTTATATTCGTTTGTTTTTAATATATGTTTTTTGTATTTTATATTTTAATTCTTATATCTAATGTCTTATTATATGTTTTTTTTTGTATTTTATATTTTTAATTCTTATATTTAATGTTTTATTATATGTTTTTTTTGTATTTGTTTTATTTAATGTCTAATTAATAAACACTAACCTAATTGCTAATGTAACCACTAACTTAATTATTAATTAATTAATTAATAACTAGTCTAACATATTTTAGTTAAACTGGCGATACTAAACTTTATTACTAGCATTATTAACCTATTTTTATCCAAAGTTTGGTTTATTAGGGATGAGTGGTGGGATAACGAAGGATGATGTCATGAGGCAGGGGCGATATGGATTAGCCAGTATGGTGGTAAGTTGGAAAGGTGGTCTGGAGTGGAGGAGGTCTGATGCAATGGATGGATGACACGTTGGGACAGGGCCCGCCGAAAAAATGCCTCATTCCAGACACCCNNAGAACGATCGAGGGGGTCTAGAATCGCCTATAGGCCATCCATCTGCACACTGTCATGATGACCGTAGATATGTGCGCACTTTTTAATCACCATTCCGGACCCCCCCCACCGTTAAAAGCAAAACAGTCGAGGAGGTCTGGAATCCACTGTTAGTCGTTGATCTACGCACCACTAGATTGATCGTCGATCTAAGCGCGTTATTTATCCTCCATGCGTGAATGCAACAAAAACTTAGGGTTAATGATTTTGTGGGTTTTGTGCATTGCTTCCCTTGCTTTTGTCTCCATGGGGTTAGGAAACACCACTCAACGTCAACAATCATGAATTTTCTTTTCTTTTCCTTTCCTAGAAAATAATTTGCAGAAATGAAATATTATTTGCAAACCAAAATACACCCAGAGTGAAAAAATTTACAGTCATCAGATGATACTATGAATTATAGGGTTATAACAGAGGGCTCTCTCAATAGCCAAAGGCTCTTTACTGAAAGAATATTCAATAATCACAGTAAGAAGACCAGATATATTATAAGACAAGATATTTTGATAAGGTTGGTGGTTTCATAGATTTGAAAAGGCCTATTGGGCGATGGAGTCAAGTGAAAACCAAAGAAAAGGGGTAATAGCAGTGATCGTGTTACTTGAGGGAAATGAGGCAAAGTAAGTCTATATTTCAGCAATCGATAATCAAGATATGGCAGCAGAAAAGGAAAATAAAATACCATCACAGTGAAAGAATCTAGCAAGGATGAATTTTCACTACAACTTTAGAGGAAAAATATTGGAGGCTAATAAATAGGTGCAGAGCACTAATCTTGAGCGAATTCTGACTAGTCATCATTGAAACACAACACATATCAACAGTGTGTAAGGAGCATGCAAAATGAATTCCAAACAAATTTTAACTCGGTTGATAAAAGAAGAGATAGACAATATGAATGTAACAAGATGGAGAACATACTGAAGGAATCAACCGTTATGAATCTCACATATCAAGTGAACGCATGTCTCCATCATTATGTTATTCTAGATCTTCAAAATAACTCAGTTTTCAATAGAAACCCTATTAAAAAGAGGTTCCCCCCCTACTCTCATCAAAGAGATATACAATATATAAGCTTTCCATGTATAACAAATGAGAAACGACCTCAAAATCGACTGAGAAACGAACAGGTAGTTGTTTAACTGAAATCTGGGTGCGTTCCTACATTTATGGGCCATGTCTGCAGCGCCATATTGCAGGGAACTTTTTCCTACCTTACTGAACTCTAAATTGGGATCTGAATATACCAATGGAAATATTAGGATCTATAGATGCTAATCGACTATTCAAACATGTAAAACGGCCTCTCCAAGGTTGAGAAAAGTGAATTTTCCCACAGACAGTTTTTTTGGGAAAAACCTACGATTTTGGTGGCTAACAGGCCGAAAATAGAGGTATCTTAGCCACCGAAAGTCCTGGCTTTCAGTAGCTAACAGTGCGATTTCAGAGCGCCATAAGCCACCGAAAGTCCCAAAAACCCGATTTCGGCTTTCGGCTTTCGGGGAAACAGAGCAATGGTCAAAATCTTTATGTCGGCCAAACCCCCAACTGCCAAAAACCTGAAATGGTGACGTGGAACTTATGTAAAGCCTTATTATAGCGATTTTATTGTCGTTTATTGCATTCTTTTAGTAGCTCCTCATGACGTGATTTCTGGGTAAAAACACATCTACACTTTCGGCAGATAAGGGCATATGAAACCTGAGATTTAAGCTATCGAAAGTCTGCATTTTCGGTAGCTAAACACTATAAATTTTTCCTCTTAAGCTACGGAAAGCCAAAATTTCAATATTTGTTAAAACATAGGCTCCATCTATGGATGGTGCTTTTCTGCAAAGTGCCAAGAATAGTAGACCATGTGCCTTCATCCATTGGGCGACCTGAAATCAACCCTATCATTTAACTTGCGCCTTTCCGAAACAAAAAACCATTTATGCATTCATTGGGCTATGGAGTCGTAATTCCTTAAAACAAAACCATACTGGATTCCAAACTAAACTGGAAACATATTGAAAACCACTATTGTACTCTAATGCTCAAAGTCAAGCTTATTTATATACATCACCTACTCTAACTGATATCATTGGTTTTTTTTCAAGTATATGAAAACTTTCAAATCAACCAAGCGAGTATCCGACTAACAAACTTAATTATGCTTCCATATTTGAGCAGAAAAATGACAGGAGCAAATGCAAATTTCAAAACATGCCCTGGGAGCAGGTACTTATAGTTTTGAAATTCAGACTTCAAGAAGTTAGAAATAACAAATTCAGTCCCCCATTTTGACTCCATATAAACTGCTACAGGATCATAGAAGGGAAGAGATATACCACTTTCACAATTAATCCATACTTCCTCCTGTTGGGCAAGCTGTCTGAAATGTTTTTGCGCACTTTGTCCACTACTGATTTTTTCTTCCACTGGTGCAAAAATGTCACATTGAAACTTACTGGTCTGTTTCTCAATAGTTGCTAAACAGGAAGGAGAGATCAATTGTTTCAGTAACCCCTGCTTATTTCCTTCATGTGTTGTCCAAAGATCTTCTTGGTAGCTATCATACATAGGCTGATCTCTTTCATGATGTTGCCGATTGCTTTCTTGTTGCACCAAAGTTTCTTGCTACTCATCATCTTCATAAACACTTTCATCACATTCATCAAACAAAGGAGGTCTGTCATAAATTTTCGTGTGTGATGAAAAAGAAATATGCTCTTCTTGTTCTTCTGGATATTCATCATAAACAAGTTCAACAGATAACTCAGGAGTGTCATCAGTTAGACAAATGTTCGGAATATCAACTATGGATTCCTCAAACATGGACAATTCTGGTTCTTTCTCTGGCATGATTTTTATCTCAAATTCATACTCCTCCAAATCACAGTCTAAAACATCTTTGAACAACAAGCTTCTTTCAAGACTATTAAATGTGATAGCCCTATCCTCTTCATGAAACAAAATAGGGCTTACAAGCTGATTTCCTGGCTGGAAATCATCATCATAAATAGGTCCATTAACTTCCTGTAGAGTTTCATCAAACACATGACTGTCATTTTTTAAAAACAGATATACATTTTCAGAAATGGAAGAAGTCCGACTCTCATATCCGACACTGGGTATACACTGCAAATCTGTGTAAGCAAGGTCTGTAACATGACTATGCAGGAGCAGATCTATTTCTTCTTCAGACAAAGGAGAAGGTGGTCTCTGTATTTTCTGGATAAAACAACAATTATTTCCTTTCTCTTTTGCAGGTTGGTCGTGACTCTGAATGTCTTCTTCTTGAATATGTCCACAAGAGATACCATATCCAACTTCTTTATGAGCCAACTCTTCCTCATACTGATCATCTTCATCAACTTGAGAAATTTTTTATATTTCTTCCTCCTCTTCAAGAGGATTTGTTTGATCTTTTTGTCTTATAAATTCTATATTACAACAATCTTCAAAAAGTATTTCAGCTGAGTAGATTCTTTTACAATGTTGATGAAAAAGTATGTGAAAATATTTCAATGAAGGAATACTGGAATGGGGTAAAGCTTTATACCAGAGTCTAGCATCTCTTTCCAATGAAAACATAAACAACTTCATGAGGACATCTTCATGATGTACATTTAATTCATCCATGAGCTTGTGGAATTCAAACAAGTGATGAGTGGGATTGTCATCCGCATATTCTCCAAATTTAGGAAGGACATCTTCCCAAAATTTAATGTTTGGAATAGTGTTGGGAAAACCATAAAAATTTGTAAAGTCCAGAGGAGCAAACCTTGCAGCAATCCAAGCANACAAGTGATGAGTGGGATTGTCATCCGCATATTCTCCAAATTTAGGAAGGACATCTTCCCAAAATTTAATGTTTGGAATAGTGTTGGGAAAACCATAAAAATTTGTAAAGTCCAGAGGAGCAAACCTTGCAGCAATCCAAGCAACGAACAAATTCAACATTTTGAGACCAGTGGAGTCGCCAGTAAATCATGTAGAGTCTTCGGACCAAGGAGTAGCCAGGTGAATGATCACAACCAACGAATGACTATCCCTTGTTCACCATCAATAGATAGATCTAAACGTTTGTTGTATCCCAGGGAAGATCACTTCGTTCTTTCATCCCCGACAATGACGCCAGAAAATGTTGTCGCAAGAGTTGACTCTAGGTTGTAATAAAGCCAAGCCTTAGCACATTTTTAATGAGATAATAAATCATTTCTCAAAACTTGACTTGGGTTGTTGCAAGCCAATCCCCAAGGTAACCTGAAACTTGCTTTAGAGTGTGTTTCTCACCTAATACACTCAAAGAGGGCTCTCTCAATAGTTAAAGGTTCTTTACTCAAAGAATATTCAGTAATCACAGTAAGAAGGCCAAATTTCTTATAAGACAAGATATTTTTATAAGGTTGGTGGTTGCACAAATTTGAAAATGCCTATTGGGCGATGGAGTCAAGTGAAAACCAAAGAAAAGGGGTAATAGCAGTGATCGTGTTACTTGAGGGAAATGAGGCAAAGTAAGTCTATCTTTCAACAATCGATAATCAAGATATGGTAGAAGAAAATAAAAAGAAAAGACCATCACATTGAAATCATCTAACAAGGATGAATTTTCACGACAACTTTAGAGGAAAAAGACTGGAGGCTAATAACTAGGTGTAGAGCACTAATCTTGAGCGAATTCTGACTAGTCATCATTGAAACACAACACATATCAATCGTGTGTAAGGAGCATGCAAAATGAATTCCAAACAAATTTTAACTCGGTTGATAAAATAAGAGATAGACAATATGAATGTAACAAGATGGAGAACATATTGAAGGAATCAACCATGGTGAATCTCACATATCAAGTGAACACATGTCTCAAGCATTACGATATTCCAAATCTTCAAAATAACTCAGTTTTCAATAGAAACCCTCTTCAAAAGAGGTTCCCCCCCTACTCTCATCAAAGAGATATACAATATATAAGCCTTCCACATATAAAAGATGATAAATTACCTCAAAACCGACAGAGAAATGAACTAGCAGTTGTTTAACTGAAATCTGGGCGCGTTCCTACATTTCTGGGCCATGTTTGCAGCTCCATCTTGAGGGGCATTTTTCCTACCTTCCAGAGCTCTAAATTCGGATCTGAAGATACCAATGGAAATCTTAGGATATGTAGATGTCAATCGACTATTCAAACGTGTAAAATGACTTCTCCAAGGTTGAGAAAAGTGAATTTTCCCACAGGCAGTTTTTTTTGGAAAAACCTGCGATTTCGGTGGCTATCAGGCCGAAAAAAGGGGTATCTTAGCCACCGAAAGTCCTATCTTTCGGCATCTAACAGTGCGATCTCAAAACGCCGTAAGCCACCGAAAGTCCTGAAGCCCCGATTTCGGGTTTCGGGTTTCGGGGAAATAGAGCAATGGTCAAAATATTTATGTCGGCGAAACACCTAACTGTTGAAAACCCGAAATGGTGATGTGGAACTTATGTAAAACCTTATTATAGCGATTTTATTGTCGTTTATTGCATTCTTTTAGTACCTCCTCATGACTTGATTTTTGGGTAAAAACGCATCTACACTTTCGGCAGCTAAGGGCATATGAAACCTGAGATTTAAGCTACCGAAAGTCTACACTTTCGGTAGCTAAACACTATAAATGTTTTCCTCTTAAGCTACCGAAAGCCAAAATTTCAATATTTGTTACAACATTATTAGTACTATCAGAATCAATTAGCACCATTACCTTTTTCTTTTTGATATATCCTTCGATCTTGGGGGTTTGAGGAGTGCTAATTCCAACCAATGCATGACACGATATGGTGGGAGTCATCTCTTCAAAAGAAATATCTTCTACATCTTCATCTTGAGATGGTTATTTTTCTTGTTCTTGTTCTCCTTCCTCTTCATAATCTATGTAGAATAATTTCTTCTCACCACACTTATGTCCCTTACTGTACTTGATGTCACACGTAAAGCATAAACCTTTTGGTCTATAGATGTTAGGGGTGGTCCTTCTAGTAGCCATAGCCATATTTTTACTTTCAACATTTATCGCCACCCTAAACGCATTCTCCAATGATTTGGGTTCCCAAAGGTGAACCTCATGTTGAATGTTATCCTTTAAAGTTCCTATGAAGACATCAATCAAGTTCTCATCTAGAATATTTGTTACCTTTATATTCAATCTTTGGAAGTTCTCAATGTGTCTGCAACTAAACCCTTTTTCTTGATATTTATTAATTGGATGAAGAAGGTATTGTTCCTTGTATCCTCATAGTGTGCTATCATTTCTTCCATGAAAATTGCCCAAGTTACAAGTGATTTGCGAGAACAAAGCCATCGATACCACACAAAATGATTAGGTTATAAATATAAGGATGAAATTCATACCTTTTATGTGTGAGGCACATCATGTAGATCAAAGATCTTCTCCATCTGGAGTATCCACGTGATTGGATCCTTTCAATAAATTTTTCTCATATTGATCTTAGGAAAGTGGTTAGTATTCAACCCAAAGCTAGAGTTTCTCCATTCTTGATTCATCTTCCTTGTTTCCTCATCATCAATTTCATGGGATACATTGTCACTTTCAGGTGGCCTCTCTATTAGAAACTTTTTCAACCCTTCCATGATCTCCTCTTTTAAGCTATCCATATTAGTATCCATCATCACTTCCCTCTTAGCTTTAGTTGAATCCATCATCCTTTGTAGTTCATCTTTTATTACTTCCTTCTTTTCTAAATCATTTATGTCCTTGTGCATTTATTCACCTTCATCAAGAGTCAAAGTAGGACTGTCTGAGGGCTTATTTGATGTAGAAGTTCCCTTTTTTGGTGGCATGTTGGCCAAGTATCACTACAAGGTAGGAATTCCTAATTGGCTTAGGTAGAGGTCCTCACAGACAAGGGAGTGCCAGGTGATATATCTCTTTGATATACATGCAGAGTCCAACATTAATAATCATCCCAATATCTCAGGGCACTAACTAAGGAGGCTTGACCATGCCCTTATCCATACTATCTGACTACTCAGGTACTATAGAGTGATCTCCCCGAGTGTTGTTCTCGGTGTACTATAACAATAAGATGACCAAATTGTACTTTACTTGGTTGGTCTCATGATTCTAAGGGGTCTCCCAATATACACCAGGTACTGGGAGCTCAAATCCATAGTAGTGTTGTCTAATACACAACCGTTCGAAAGGGGCCTTCTTATATACTCTAGGTACATGGAAGAACCACACAGTCCCCATGTTGTAGTGCTGACAAGTAACCACAACTCCTATGTTTAAAGACATTGAAATACATATGTACCTAAAAAACCCTAAGATTCTCCTAAATTTTTGTGATACTCCTTTTATCCCACTTTATTTCACTTTTTGAATCACCCCAATTGGATGTTCTAGTCAAAAGATATGCACATTTCCAAAAAACAAATGCACCTTTTAAAACCTTGATTTGGAGATTGTTCTGCTAGTTGACCTTTATTTTTTTGTAGCTATGCAATTTCGACCCTTATGAGTATAAAATTTCTACCTGAGGTAGCTTGATGTGTCTTGTTTCCAACCCCACAGGTTAGACCAAGATTTGATTCTCCAATAGAATTTTATGATAACTTTCCCAAGATGTGTTGACATTTTCCATTTCAGGAGAGCGAACTTGTACAGACTTCACGTGTCACTGTCTTCACTTCATAACTTGAAATTTGTACCCATACAAATTTGGTCTTTACCCTAACCAATGGAATAGGTATCACTCAATTTGTAGGTCTATAGCTTCATATATAATAGGTTTCCCAAGAACACTCATTTTAGACTGAAATATGGACCATCCAAAAACCCTAATTTCGTTAGGGGATAACTTTCAGAGTACAATTAATCAAGGGCTGAAATTTGTACAAAATATACTTCACTATTCCACATTCGTATTGTAAAATTTTCAGAACCTGAAACCAAGATGAAAACAATTGGGAGCAAAAATTCCAACAAGACTTGTTTCAGGACTAGTCAAAAACCCTAACTTGAACATAATGTATATTCAAAAATATAACGAAACAAGATATGAAATTTGGACCCAAGTTAGCTATATATGTCGCCTCTACACCATAGAAATTCCAGATCCTGAAACCTTCCATAAAATTGTTTTTAGTGAAAATTCCAAGAAGACTTGTTTTGAAGAAGCTAGTCCTAAGGATTGTCTAGCTTTTATACTAAATGTTAAGAACCAAATATTAAAATAGCATAAAAACCTCAAAATAAGTAATCAATGCCTTGAAAAATAGATAAATTCATATAATAAGCCTCTTCGAGGGGGAAACCTCCTTATACATCATATGAATTCACAATTACAAGATGATTCCGAATGAAAAGGTCTCCTTGGTATATATAGGAGACTAGGATGTAAAATTACAACTAGTGGACCCAAGCTGACATAAACAAAATAACAATACTAATGTAATATGCCCCAATTAAGGGGTGATGTGCCATGAATTAGATATTAACACCTACCACTATCACACTTACTCTTGGAGGTTTCTTTTCTTTCTTGCTTCCCTCGAGACATATCCCTCTACTTGGGTCTTTTCTTTCCCTGTTTTGGTTGGCACACCTAATCGGGTCTGATGATGGTCCTCCCATACTCAAACTTGCCAACTTACATAAAGTCTTGAGCTAATGTGAAATTTGAAGGGGATACTTGATTTGAACTGTTTATGTGGCTTATATATTAAGTAACAACTTACTTTGTATGATCCAAGGACTGGTATATCTTATGAACATTGGCTTTACTTGATTTCATGCCTTGATTTGATTTGAATGCACTTGACATGATATTTTGAAGGATGCCCCATGCTTTCACCTAGGACGTTGTTCCTTTATTACAATATATGACACATGTGATGTATAGCATTGAGCCATTAGATAGTTTGACACACTCAGATACATGCTCTCACATCTTTTGTACCTTGGATGATAGATAGATGGGCTTGTAGTTGCTAGATATGGTCATGGTGGCACAAATATGGGAAGAAATCCCACACTCTAGGATCTACATCCCAGAGACTATCATGCATTGGATGGAGGATGTTGCACTAGTATATAGTTGGATGACATGTAGAAATGACATATACCCTCCTCCACCTTGGACGTTGGGCCTTTGGATGAAGACATCATGCTAGGGTTTGATGGAGATGTTGGGGTTTGTTGCCACTTGGACACCACATGATGTGACAGGGAACTCGATGATGTTTTTCACCTTGATAGCACTCCTTGATGATGCCATGTGGTCTTTGGAGGCCTTCTCCATTCCCTTGAGGGATTGACGTCACCACATGTGTGACCATATCTTGTATTATTTTCATTTTTTAACATTTGTAGAGGCTATTTTGAGGGGTCGGCCCCACTTCTAGAAAAAAGTCGGACATTTTACTCAATTGTATAGAAAAAAGTGCTAGGGTTACCTTTTATAAATAAGGCTAGCACTCATTTCATTTTTTCATCATCACATCTCCTCATACTTGTGAGTGAGAGCTCTAATTTTTTTTATCTCTACTCTCTTTGTCTTCTTGGATCTAGTGTGCACCTTTGGAGAATGATTGTTTGTGGATGTTGTTCATTTCTTGGATGATATATTGTTGCAAATAGGGTTTCTCCTGGAATAGAGACTTGGATAAGTAAGTAATTTCCTTAAGTTGATGTGTTTTCTCATGGTATAATGTGATAATTTCTATCTTGTTGCATGTTACCTTGTTCTAGTAAAACCCTAGGAAGGATACATAAGGCTTTCTATCCTTCAATACTTTTGTTTGTCCATTGTAATATCCCCTTCCAAATGATCACTCTAGGAGGACGACTTAGTGGTCTATTTGATTCTTGTAGACCATAGTCGATGAAAAAGGGGATTGATTGATTATTTAATGTCATTTGGAGGGAAAACAACATTATAAAATGACATTGAGTAGTTAAAAAGGTGACTTGGAGAATAATGTGGATTAAACCTTAGAAAATCACTTTAATCATGTAAGTGAAGGTAAAAAGATAAAAGGGTCACCAAAAAGGTAGAAAAGTTAGAAAAAAGGTGAAAGGGAAATAAAGGAGAGATGAGGGCGCCCTCTCTCATTATGTTGATGATATTTTCTAAAAATTGATTTGGAGAATGAGAATGCTTCTTTGTTGTTATACTAGTTAAATTGAGTTCATGTTTATTGGTATTCTTGTTGTTACATATTGTATGCAATAAATATTTATTTGGCAACAAAACCTTACACATGTATTACAAACACATTGAGAAAACCAAACTAGTAGCCATAAAACCATATCAACTACAACAAGAGGGGGTTTTACAGTGATATTGGGGCATGTTGTCAAGTGTTTGACAAAATTCATGAAATAATAATACTCTTAAAACACTACAATAGTCATTAAGGTGTTTTTGTAGAGGAATTTGAGTATACCAGCAAATTGTTTGACGAAAATCTTGATTCAATAAATCACTAAAAACATAACAACAACATTCATAAATTTATACAAGGAGTAAGGAGGGTTATTACAGTGGTATCAGAGATGGTGTTCCTTCCAACTTGTGTATTGCATGTTACTTTGATGATTCTGGTGGACGGAATACAAATCACATATAGAAGAAGAAGGTATAGAGGAGCTCAAAATATTTTTCAGTCAGAGTCAAAAGAAGAGGAAGACATGGGGGAGAGAAATGAACAACTAGAGGACAATGCTATGCATATTTTAAATGACTTGGAAAGGGCACATAATGACATAGTAATGGTACAAAGTAACCTAGAAAGGGGGAAACAACAGATGGTTGAACTTCTCACCCAACTTGTGAACGATACTCAAGGGAACATAAACAATGCAGGTAAAAATGGTTCATGAGGGACTAATGGTAGTCATGGTCAAAATGGAAACCATGTTGAAGGAAGCAATACACATGTCCCTACACAGAATCACATTGGATCCACTAGTAGGGTATCTCATAGACCTCGCATGCCTCAATTTTTGGAGGGACAACAAGCTAGAAGTCAGGGGAATATTTTACGTATTATTTGAGGGAGTATCAGACTCTAGGGGAGGAGTTTTAGACATCCATGTATTTATGGGATTTCTATACTATCAAGTGCAGGAATAGGCCTAGATATTTCAACAAGGGGCCACAGAGTTGGGAGATATAGCAGAAATTTGGGAAGTTGTCCATTCCTTACTTTGATGGCTCTATCAAATCCACTGCTAGGGCATGGGTACATAAGTTGTATACTTATATCCAACTCAACCCCATGACAAAGTTAGAGGCCATTAAATATGATACCTTGCATTTGGATAGAGAGGCCCATGAGTGGTGGTACCATGGGCTAGTCACATTGGGGCATGTAGGTGTTACAACCTGCTTGGAGTTCACTCAGAGGCTTATGGACCAATTTTATAGGAGGGATACAAAGTTACACTTCAGGGAGTTAGCACAACATAGGCAGAGTGGGACAACAAATACCTGCATTTCATAGTTTCAGAGGATCACGGTCATGGTGACAGATGTGTATGAGCACATGTTGGTTATGAATTTAACTGAAGGACTATCCGAACCCCTGCATGGGTGGTTTAAGGCCTTCAAACCAGGTTCTCTACATGATGCCATTGCTAGGACAATGGACATGGAGCATGGAGTCCCTACGAACAAATTTCCTCCTGAACCCTTCATTCCTTAGAATAACAAAGATAAGAAACCCTTCCAGAAGGAGTGGACCATGAGAGATAGATTGGACGATGATCAACAGACGAAGCTGAGAAGAAAGAAGATATTTTTCAGTTACAAGGAACCTTGGGAACTTGGTCATAGATGTTGGGCAAGGGTAAGGTGCACTATATAGAGGTACTTTAAAATAGTGATGGAGAGGAGGAAGCAAGGCCGGTGCATGAAAACGAGCATGACAGTCCAGTTGATGAGAAACTGCATGAGGAGGTCAAGAGTGGGGCTATTTCCACTCGGTCATGTATTCCTATATTTCACACCTTCAGGGTCTGTGGGGTATTACAGGGATAGTGTGTCACAATGATGATTGATGGTGGGGAATGTTGATGTTTTGGTAGTTGCGGGAGGTATTAACCTCCAAGTGTAACCCTTGAATTATAATAGAATATTCCGGAAGCAAGAGAATCGTTAAAGAAATGTTAGAAAACCCTAGGAGAGAAGTCGGCCTCAATAGAAATAATATTAAAGTAACAGACCCATCTTGAAGGAGAAGTTGACCCTAGTTAACTAGACATTTTAGTATAAATAGGCAGTTGTCTAGTTAATTTTCACACTCACACTTAACATGTGCGCAAGTCTAGAAGACTGCAATTGCAGCTAGAGGTGTGAAAATCTAGGAGTAGTAGCTACAACTAGAGGGGGCGCTAATATGGAGAAGTAGTATAACAGTTGTGGGTATTTCTCTTGTGTGCTTCTCTTGGAGAAAAGGTATGCTCTCCTTGTATGGTTATTGTGATGTTGTTGCAACAGTCGTGGCTAGGGTTTATCTATTGGTTTTGGAGTAGGCTTGTCGGGATTATTCTAAGTAAAGGTTAGTGTGCTCAGGGGTGGCATATGTGATTTCCTATGGTTGGGTGAAAATGATGTGACATTTTCTATGGTTAAAGTAGCATACCAAAATTTTAGCATGGTATCAGAGCTAGTTTCCTTCGTAACAGTCTAATCGCTGGAAAAAATATCCTCAGTTTCCCCCTTTTTCAAGCTCATTGACCACTTACTGAACCCATCAAGAAGGTCACCTAAGTAGGGAGCAACTTTCCCCGAATCAGATCTACAAAATTATGAAATTAAAAATTAGGGTTTCATCATAAAACCCTAGGTATGCAGTGCCAGTTGATTTGTGTCTGTTGCTTCATGCCAGTTGCTTCGTGCCAGTTGCTTCGTGCTATTTGTTTCATGCCAGTTGCTTCGTACCATTTGGTTCATGTCAGTTGCAATACCAGTTGTATTTTCCCAGTGAAGTTTTTGTAGAACGTTGGGCCTAATTTTTGGTTCTCCCAGTGCTTCTTACCCTAGTGCATCTCCAACTATCTTTAGATTGCAAGTTGGAGCACTTTGAAGTTTTTGGATTCGTTGTTGTCGGATGGTGCCACTGTTGTCGAAGGTATGCACTTGTATATGTTTAAATTGTATCATTATCTTAAGGGTATTTGCAGGAGAAGAGATATTTTTTCCTAGTAACAATTGCAGATCCAGAGGGATATCAGATCCAACACATTCATAGGAACAACATACTCTAGGTTTGATTGTTTTGATATGCCTCTAGTTGTTATGGAATTATTGTGATCTTATGAACATCTAGTTGTATTTTGATCTATTGAAGTTATTATTATCATACTAACATTTGGTCAAAGTTAAAGTTATAAGCTGACTCTAGTCAAAGTATTAGATTGATTAAGGTTGATATTTTCGAGTTTATTTGCATTATATTCGCTAAATCAGACGTGGAGTCTCAACTAGTGAATTCTTAATGGAGACGCGAAGTCTCAAATGAGGTGTGGAGTCTCTATTTACATAATATATGGATTGTTATAATTGGGTTGGGGGAGGGGGTAGTGACATATATTAATGTAGTATGACCTTACTCCCCAACATCTAATTTTTTCATGTGTCGAATTAAGCTAAGGTATTAAAATTAAAAGACCCGATGGTGAATTAATTCATAAATAAATTAACCACTTTTAGGGGGATCATATATATTATTATTTTATATAAAAAATGGAATTATTTATTTAAGGAAGTTAAATAATCAAGAAATGAAATGGAAATGACACATGGGGGGGAGTGATGAATATTAAGGAATTTAGTAATTAAGAAACGAAAAATTTTGCATGAAGGGGGTGAGGTGGCTAGCCTCAGGGATTTTATAAATAGAAAGGAAAATCCATGGTTGGGGGGAGACTTGGAGAGTAGATAAATAGTGCATAAATTCTGCTAGCATGACTCACTCAACTAGAGTCATAGATGAGATTGGGAAGAAAGTATTACTAATATGGATTTTCCATTGGATGATAAAATTCATACTAATTATATTTTGCATCCAAACTGGTTATGATCCCACACAACTAGATGGTCTCAGGGAAATAGTTTTTCCCTAAGTATGGCTGGGAGGAAACCGGTTGGCACTATGAGAGTTGGCCAAGGCAAGAAGCTTATGGCTAGAACAATGTTGGAACTACCACAATTACATCTCTGACAGATATAATGTATTTTCTTGAGAATTATTTATGTGTTGATTGCTTGGATTGAATTGATCTTTTATGAATATAGTTTTTGGTTCACTATTCAAAGGATGTTTGCCAAGTGTTCGAAAAAATCCTTGAATAGGATATATGGCTTGTTTTACGAAAATAATGGGGAAAATAATTTAGGAATTATTAGCTATTAATATGTTGATGAACCAATGAGTATTATAGTAGGAAATTAATTCCCATTGAGTTATTATAAATATGGATATGCATTTTCTATAGCTTGGAGTTCTGTAACGAGTGTTTGGAAAAGAAAAAAAAATAAAGTTGGGTTGATTTCTCCTTATATGGTTATGTCAATTTTCACATGCAATTTTTATGTGACTAATTTCAGATATAAAAATTACTTCCTAGTGATCAAATAGTAAACCCTAGTTGTTATCACTGAACACTGTTACACTCAAATTATGATAGAAAATTACAGCAGCGGAAATAACAAGATCTGAGATAAATCATCCATGCACTTGAGATGCAATTTTTTGTTTTTTAAAATTGTCAAATTCAGAAATTCTGAGGACAAAATCATCCCTCCGAGCTGATATAATTTCACCACAAATATGAGGACAACCTTGTTCTTTGAAAAACAAAAAATTAGCAAACTTTACGCGGGAAAAAAGTTCTAATTTGTAGCCTGATGTAAGTCACCTATACGACTTGTTGACATCAGTTGTACGACTATTGACTTTAGCTCTACGGACCTAATGCTACCAAACTTACTTCACACATGTGGCCTAAATTCTACTTATAATTTATCACATGTGCGGTCAACCTGTCCTCACACGTGTGATATGTTTATCCTCACATGTGTGGCTTCCTTTCTTGTTGTATGGAACTATACGGTCCGCATGTGTAGTATGTATAGTGTGTACCATACTATTAAAACCTAATATTGGCTCATTACCCCTTAATTGGGGCATATTATATTAGTAATGTTATTTTATTTATGTCGACTTTAGGCCATTAGTTGTAATTATACCTCCTAGTCTCCTATA
>SNQJ01S0210964.1:0-15946 GCA_010110895.2 Picea sitchensis | reverse complement strand
TTATTTGCTTTCAGTTGATAGTTAGATTGTATTTAGTTTTGTTTTCTGTTAACCCCATGCTGCCACAGATGTTCTGTCCTGATGAACCCAACAGGATATGCAGAGTGTTCTCCATTTTGCTCACCTGGTGACGATTCGAACGTGAACACTGAGTTATTTACATGTGTTATTGTTGTGCATGAACCGTGCGTGAATGAGAATGACTTATATGATGCTGTAATGAATGGTTTAGTTGTATCTCATGTTGATTATTAACATGCTTCAAATGCATAAGTTTCATGGTTATTACTGTAGCTAAATCTATTATAAATTGTAGTTGTAGGCTATGGAAAAACAGATAAAAACAAAATATTGTCTTTAGTTAGAAGAAATTTTGTGTTATGTGTATTCCATAAGTATCGTTTCCTAGATGGATGTTAGGTGCGTTACTAAGACAGTATCATATTTGATAAAGATAATTTTTTTGCGTGGCATGACCCAACCATAGCGGTTGGGTATGTTAAAAAGTGGTATCAGAGCCCAATTTTTCAACACTTAGCTTGGATGGGCCAATTAAGTGGAACACAGAAGTGAAAATTACAGAGTTTTCATGTGACCTGTTAAACAAAATATCAAGAAGAGTTCACTTTCAAATTGTTTGACAAAATGTTACAATGTTCCATGATGAAATTTGATGAAATTGAGCAAAAGCCCCAAGTTCATGCAACTAAATAATGGAAATTTTGAAGTGAAAGATTCGAATGTGAAAAGTGATGAACAAATTTTTATGTACAGGGCTTGAGTTGGTTGTATTGAGCTTAGTCGCGGAGCTCTATTGATGACCCAAGAAGGAATTTCATTTTTGGGCGAATTTGAGCATTTTTGGGATTTTGGAAAGTAGATAAAATTGGAAAATTTATTGTATTTTTCCATACAGTTATGTTAGCATGACGTGGGAGGGGACACGTGTTAGATGACGTGATGACATGTGGTGTGTAATTCCATGTTGGAATTTACATGGAGTCAGGAAGTTAGAAAATGACTAAGTGTTGGGACTTATTATGAGTTTGTGAGTCTGCGAGTCCACAAAGTTAGAAAAATGGCTAAGTGTTGGGACTTATTATGAGTCTGTGAGTCTGTGAGAATGCAAATTTAGAAATATGGCTAAGTGTTGGGACTTCTTATGATTCCATGGGTCCGCAAAGTTAGAAAATGACTAAGTGTTGGGACTTATTATGAGTCTGTGAGTCCGCAAGTCCGCAAATTTAGAAAAAAGACTAAGTGTTGGGACTTATTATGAGTCTCTAAGTTTTTGAGTCTGGGAGTTTGCAAAGGTAAAAATGGCTAAGTGTTGGACTTATTAAAATCTGTGAGTCTATGAGTCTGCAAGTCCGAAGAAGTGGAAAAATGACTAAGTGTTGAGATGTTTTGGATGAAATTATGAAAGAAAAGTTACAAGATTGTGAGTCTGTGATTCCGCAAGTCTGAGGAAGTGGAAAAATGACTAAGTGTTGAGACTTTTGGGATGGACTTATGAAAGAAAATTTACAAGATTGCGATTTTGTAAGTCTGTGAGTGCGCAAGTCTGAAGTTTTCGAAAAATGACTAAGTGTTGAGACTTTTCGAACGGACTTATGAAATAAAAGTTACAAGATTGTCAGTGTGTGAGTCTGTGAGTCCGCAAGTTTGATGAAGTGGAAAAAGGACTAAGTGTTGAGATTTTTTGGATGGACTTATGAAAGAAAATTTACAATTTTTGGATTTCGCAAGCCCGAGAGTCTACGAGCCTGAAGAAGTGAAAAAGTGACTAAGTGTTGAGACTTTTTGGATGGACTTATGAAAGAAAAGTTATAAGAGTTCGTGAGTGTGCAAGTCCGCGAGTCCAAAGAAGTGGAAAAATGAGTAAGTGTTGAGACTTTTCAGATGGACTTATGAAAGGAAGAATTATGTTTTTCGTGAGTCTGCAAGTCCGCAAGTCCGCGAGTTCGTGAGTCCGAATAGATAAAAAAATAATTATGATATAGTATGGGAAAATAGTTGAAACTTTTCGAGCAAACCTATGAAAGAAAGAATTATGATATAGTATGGGAAAATAGTTGTACATAATTTCATGGATCTTGTTAACTATTTTAGCCTAACAAATTTTGTTGGCTGCAAATCATGCAGAATTAGAGGTACAGAAAGAAACTTGGTTCTTATATGAGGACTAAATTCATGGAATATTCTCAAGGGTCTTACAACCATGGGGAAGAGTTCAAAGGCTTTCCTATCAGCATGGGGAATGGTTAAACAATGTCAAATGGAAGAAGAGATAAGAAACAACCTGTCACTATGAAAATTCTACACATGGAAGTGCAGAGTTACAGGGCTGATAATGAAAGGATTATAAAGGCTCAAGAAGAGATACTTCAAAGTTTAAATATGTTGCATAAGCAAGTTAACAAGGATTATGGCACCAAGCAAGCAACTAGTGCTAGAAAAGTATCAACATCTAGACCTCACAACAAAAGGGATGATCATGGAAATGAAAGGCAATCAAGAAGCATGAGCAGGCTCCATCATTCTCCAAGGAAGTCAACCAAAATAACTCATGCAAGTTCAAGACTAGGAAGCATCCCAAGTGTGTCTCTTGTTCAGAGGAAAAGAAGAAGGCCCGAGGCAAAGATCTTGCAAGGTAAAATCAAGAAAATCAAGCCACATACTTTCAATGGTGAGAACAGGAAATGAGAACAGGTAGAGGCTTAGCTGTTGGAAATGAAGAAATATTTCCAGCTACATGACTACCCATTCCAGGTAGAAGCTAATATTTCCACCTACCATTTGCAAGGAAAGGCAACCATGTGGTGGGATCAACTTAAAAAAGCCAAGAACCTCGATGAGAAGAGAATCTCATGGATTCAATTCAAAGGATATTTCCAAGAGAAATATTTTTTTGAGGATCACTATGAGACAAACATCAAAGAGTTCTTTGAAATCAAGTTGGGAACCATGACAATGGAGGAATATGAGAATCGGTTCTTCGAATTGTTGAAGTATGTTGACTTCATCAAGGATGAGAAGGTTAAAATCCAAAGGTTTCTAAGTGGGTTACCCTCCTTCTATAGTGACAAGATTCAATATGACCACCCCAAGACCTTGGAGGAAACCATAAGGAGAGAAAATCACCTTTATGAGCAAAGCAAAGGAAGGCCAGTGTTCCAAAAGGCTTGGAATGACAAGATGAAATAGAAAAAGGATCAAAGGAAGAAAGGTTTTAAGCCACCTTTTTTTTTCCAGAAGTAACTCCCAAGCAAGTAATCAAAGCTAGACAGCCCAAAATGATCAAAAGATTGCAGATTCATTTGGGAAAAGGCTAAGCTAGCAGCCTGTTAAATGTTGGGGGTGTGGAGGAAATCACTTATATAGGGACTACCCTCATAAAGGAGAAAGAATGAAGATTGTACACAACATTCAGGAGGCTGAAACAATGGAAGACATGGGAGGAAGTATGCCAATGATTTATGCAGCTTTGGGCAACAAGCATGTAGAATATCAATCCCCCATGATCGAAGTGGAAGGTAATATTGATAACCATCCCATAGAAACTTTAATTGATTCTGGAGATAGCCATAGTTACATAAATGATAACATTGTTGAAATATTTCAATTTCAAATAAGTAAGCATAAGAAATCTTGGTTATTTCAACTAGCCACGAGGGCTAAGACAAAGATCAATGAGTTGGTTAAATATTGTCAATTAGACATGAATGGACTCAACACGAAGGTAGTTGTAAACATCATACCATTGGGTTCATATGACTGTCTAATTGGCATGGATTGGTTGGAAAAGAATCATGTTGTCCTATACTATTACAACAGGAAAATCACATGTCTTGATGAGGAAGGGAAGCAAGGAAAGATTCAAGGCATTCCAAGAGTTGTAGTTGTTACAACGATTTCAGCTATGAAATTGAAGAAGAGCTTCAGGAAGGGATGTCAATTGTTTGCAGTCCATATGGAAGAGGCAAACAAATATAAAGTGGCAAGCATTGAAGACCATCCAATCTTGAGGGGTTTTAAAGATGTTTTTAGGGAAGTCCTAGGATTTCCACCAAAGAGAGACATTGATTTCTCTATCAATTTGGTGCCAGGAACTACCCTAGTGTCTAAGACACCATGCATAATGGGTATACCAGAATTGAAGGAGTTGTAGATGCATATTGAAGAATTATTAAAAAGGGGGTATATACACCCAAGTGTGTCACCTTGGGGATCCCTAGTTCTGTTTGTGAATAAGAAGGATGGAACCTTATGGCTATGTATTGATTTCAGACAACTTAATAGGGTTATCATACATAATAAGTATCCTTTACCCATAATTGATGATTTGTTTGATCAGATGAAAGGCACAAGAATATTTTCAAAGATTGAATTGAAATCAGAATATCATCAAGTAAGGATAAGGGAAGAATACATTAGGAAGACAACATTCAGAACAAGATATGGGCATTATGAATTCACAGTAGTGCCATTTGGACTATCAAATTCCCCAACATTTTTTATGTGTTTGATGAATGGAGTATTTAGGGAGTACTTGGACAAGTTTTTGATTATGTTCTTAGATGATATACTCGTCTCTTCCAAATCAGAAGAGGAACATGAGAAACATTTAAGAATGGTGTTACAAGTTTTGAGAGAACACATATTATATGCTAACTTAAGTAAGTGCATATTTTATCAAAAGAAGATTCACTACTTGGGGCATATAATATCAGCAGCAGGGATATAAGTGTATCTTGAGAAGATAGAGGCCTTGAGAGGGTAGCCAACACCAAATAATGTGAAAGAGGTCATATCATTCATGGTTCGTGTCGGTTATGACCGAAGATTCATAAAATGTTTTTCAAAGATTGTAAATCCAATCACTTATTTTCAAAACAAGGGTGTGAAGTTCGAATGGAATTCCAAGTGTGAAGAGAGTTTTCAACAGTTGAAAAGAATATTGACAAGTGCTCCAATCTTTCAGATTACAGATCCAAACAAATATTTTGTTATGTGCATCGATGCATGTAAGGAAGGGCTTGGTGGAGTCCTTAGTCAAAAGGATCATGTGGTATGCTATGAGTCCCGAAAATTAAAAGAGCATGAGAAGAATTATGCTACCCATGACTTGGAGTTAGCAATGATTGTACATGCATTGAAAATATGGAGGCATTACCTTCTGGGTAATAAATTTGAGCTAAGGACAGACCATTGTGGTCTGAAGCATTTGTTTTTACGACCAACACTAAATGCTAGGAAAAATAGATGACTGGAATTACTGAGTGAATATGACTTCGAAATTAAGCACATAAAGGGAAAGGAAAATCAAGTGGTTGATGAACTCAACAAGAAGGAAAATCAAGTGGTCGATGAACTCAACAAGAGAGATCATGAAGTGCATATTGCAACCATTAGCATGTACGAGACAAATATGAAAGAATTTTTTTTGCTTTAGAAAATTCAGATCAATTTTATTTAAAAATAAAAGAGACATTACAACAAGGAAAGTTTCAGCAGAAATATAATTATTATGAATTGAAAGAAGATGAAATTGTCATGTACAAAGGTAAGGTGTATGTGTCAAATTATAGTGAGTTGAAAAATTCAGTGTTGAAGGAGATACACAATGTGCCATATGTCGGGCACTCGAGATATCAGAAGACAATTACAGCAGTAAGAAGACAATCCTTTTTGCCATGAATGAAAAAAGAAGTGGCTAATTACAAATCTAGGTGTATAGAATGCCAAAAAGTAAAGACATGACATAGACACCCAACAAGTTTGCTACAACCATTTACCATTCCAGAATGGAAGTGGGAAGTTGCCTCATTTGATTTCATTACTAAGCTACCCAGAATAGTGAAGCAACATGATTCCATCATGGTGGTGGTGGATAAGTTGACTATAGTAGCACATTTCATTCCAATAAAGACTACAAAGAAGGCAACAAATATTGTGGATGTTTATATGAGAGAAATTGTTAGGTTGCATGGAGTGCCTCAGGCAATAGCTTCAGATAGAGATCCAAAGTTTGATTACATTTTTTGGAAGGGATTTTTCAAAGGATTTGGGACAAATTTAAATCTTAGTACAACGTATCATCCAGAGTTCGATGGGAAAATAGAAAGGACCAATAGGATAATTGAGGTCATGCTTAGAATGTATGTGATGGATCAACCATAGAAGTGGGAAGATTATATCCATTTAGCTGAATTTTCCTACAACAATGGGTATCGGGCCTCCTTGAAAATGAGTCCATTTGAGGCATTGTATGGCAGGAAATGTAACACCCCAATGAGTTGGGATAATCTAATAGATAGAGCAGTTGTTGGGCCATAATTTCTAAAATAAATGGAATATCAAATGAAAAGGATTAAGCATAATTTGAAGGCTTCCCAGGATAGGTATAAAATTTATGTAGACAGAAACAAAGTTTTTAGATATTTTAAAGTGGGATAACATGTGTTTTTGAAAGTAAAGGAAAATAGAAGTTCACTAAGATTAGGAAGCTTCCCGAAGTTGGCAGCAAGATATTGTGTTCCTTTTGAAATCTTAGAAAATGTAAGGTCAGTTGCATACATGTTATCTTTTCCTGCATCCATGAGAGTGAATAATGTATTTCGTGTATCATTACTTAAAAAGTTTGTATCTGATGCTAATCATTTAATTGATTGGAATGTGATCTAGGTGGAGAACGAAGGGGATTTTCAGGTGGAACCAGTACACATCCTGGACTGGAAATTAAAAGTACTCAGGAGAAAATCCATATGGTTGGTAAAGTTTCAATGAAAATTCTACGTTCCTGAAGATGCTACTTAGGAGAATGAAGAAAACATGCGGGCGAAATACCCATAATGTTTTTACAATTTTGAAGAATACATAATGCAAGATTCCATTTTGAGTAGCTAGAGTTATAGAACACAATCTAAGATTCTTTTCCAACTGCGTTGGGAAACTTGATAAAAAAAATGGCACATTCCTTGGGTATCCCTAATAAACGAATGGTGCATTCATTGCATGGACGAGTTGATAGGAACATGAGATTTTGGTTTGAGCTGCTGCTCGAATTGTAAAAATTGCAGGATCTAAAGTATTGTGATGTAAATTTTCATATATGTATATCGACATAGAGTGCACTGAAGACGACACAAAATTGTAGGGGAGGGGGAATGTAATATCCCCATTATAATCCTCAGTTTAATTAATTATTATATAGATATAATATGTGGCTACGACCAAGCGATGTAATATGCAAATTGTATTTCTTTGTTTTAATAATAAAAATGTTATGCCAACTACTAAGGGGACATGGAAAAGAGATGGGGATTGATTAATCCACAAGAGAGGGGAGTGTCTAGGATAATGGCCAAGAGGGGTCCAAGGGGGAATTTACCAATTTTATATATTTAACCCGTTTTCCTGAATCGACTATTGTACATGAACCTTCTAATGTTTGATTGAGTGTTCCCAAACCCAATCATTGAATATATGTAAGAGGGTGGGTGCGAGTGGTCACATCTTTCTCATTGAGTGTTTCCAAATCCAATCATTGGATAGATGCATGAGGGTGGGTGTAAATGGTCACATCCCGGAGTTATTGGGAACATGGGGGGTCAAGCTTGTGCATGGGAAGTGAATAAACAAAACCATAAGTCAATGCAACCAAGGAGGGAAACGTCTAGAGCGTAATTGGAGCGAATTGGAGATGGAGAACTGAAGAGACCGTTTGTCAGGACGAGAGAGTGAACTCCTACATGATTTTCATTAAAACAAAAAGTGTTGTTGTTGGTTTGTTGATAGTTTTCCTAGCAATTGTTTTCTCTTGAATTCCCAACTAAGAGATTCCTAGCTTCTTGTGCCAGAGAGACCTTGATAAAGGAATGGCTCATTCCTTGGGTTAGCCTTGATAAACAGATTGTACATTTCTTGGGATAACCTTGATAAACGAATGATACATTCATTGGGTTGGGAAGGTCAAGCAAAAGGGAGCAGGTGGATAAGTCAGGATAGTTGTAGGAGAATATTAGTTGGGTTGAGAGATTTATGAGCTGTGAGTGGAGAGTGAGAGACCACCCTCTTTTTTGGATTTCTAGCCTCATCTCATGGGTGATTGGTTGTTGAGATTTGGATTTATTCAATCTACGATTGGGTGGAGCATCCTTCCCAAGAAGTTGGTTGCACGATGTTTTTTTAAGATAAGTGTTTTATCTTGTACTAATTTATTTACATGTGTTATTGATGTGTATGAACCTTGCGTGAATGAGAATGACTTATATGTTGTTGTAATGAACAATTTAGTTGTATCTCATGTTGATTATTATCATTATTCAAATGCATAAGATCCATGGTTATTATTGTACCTAAATATGTTATAAAGTGTGGTTGTAGGCTATAGGAAAATGAAAAACAGAAAAATAATGGTTTTAGTTAGCATAATTTTTGTGTTATGTGTATTCCGCAAGTATTGTTGCCTAGTTGGAGGTTAGGTATGTTACTAAGATGGTATCATAATTGATAAAGATATTTTTTTTGCGCGGCGCGACCCATCCATAGCGGTAGAGTACGTTATAACACCGCTCCTTTCATTGGTGGGAAATTTTGAGAAAAGAAGTAGAAGTCACAAAATAAGTCACAATAGCGAAGGAAACCCTGCAAAAGTTCATGGAGGCTTGGAGGAGCACGAAACAACAGGCTCAAGTGGCTCAGGACAAACCACAGGTTCGTGTTGGGGGTCTGTTGGATAAACATTTTGGATACAGTTTTGAGGAAAATACTAAGTATGGAGGAGATGCACAACAATAGAAGAAAGAAGAGAAGACACGAGTGGAGTGCACAGTAAAGGCGCATTAAGTATTGAAGTGCACAATAAAATCATACTTGGTAGGGAAAAGAAAGAGAATAAAGAAAGAGAACAAAGTAGAAAAATAAAGAGGGTGAAAAGGAAGGATAACAGTTCAACATGCAAAAGTAGAGAGACGCACAAAAAAAGGAAGAACAAAAGTCGGGAATGGAAAAGTAGCATGCAGGTCAAATATGGGAGAAGCACGCCCGAACAACGAGTCAATATGAGTTCTAATGAGTTAGAATGAATTGTAATTGGGTTTTGGGGATAAACAAGTAGGGTTTTGAGCCCTAGATTCCATGTATAAATATGTAATGGGTCGGGTAGAATAGATTGGTGTTGTTGTTGTTGTTGAAGTTGGGTTGAAGGTCGGAAGTTGTTGAGAGGATAGAGAGAGAGAGAGTGAGAAAAAGTCTATGTCTGAAGGTTTAGGGAGATTTTCACAGGGAGAGGCTTGAACGACAAAGAGGCTAGGAAAGATGGGGAATGATATCCTTATATATCTATTGTAAGCGCAATGCACAATCCTGGGCTGATTATAGAAAGCATAAAAAAGAAGCCAATCATTGTGGACATAGCCCAAAGTTGGGTGAACCACGATAAATCTATGTCTCTATGAGTGTGATTCATGTGATTGTTTATGAATAGTAGGTTTATGCAGGTTAGACTAGATCTGTTTACTATATGATCATTGCACAATAGTTATGGATGTTATGGTGAATAGTTTATGTTGCAATATGAATCACGATGGTAATGCATAACATCAATTACTAAGTAACCAAGGAATAATAGACACAGGATAATGCACATAGAGTATATAAGTAAGAATGAATAAAATGGTTGTATCCCATCCCCTCGTTCCTACAGAAGCTTGGTTCCTGTAGCCCCAATAGATGCCTCAGATGAGACTTCACTTGCATTCAAGTGATGTTGAAAAGGCTGGTGTCTAAAGGTTTTTTTTGGTTAGATAACTTAAACTTGGGGTCTTATAATTGCACGCCAACATTCACTACAAGCTAACTAGAATTATTGCATTGAGAAAACAATTATTGGGGGATTTAAAGATTATTATGGGCTTGAAAACAATTGTAAATCAATCAATCCTTGGATATGGGATAATAAGAAAGTCATATTTGAGACTCTTTTTACGCCTATCATTCTCTATGGATGTGAATTTTTGTGATGTAGTATCTCTCATGAATCTTGGAGAAAGATAGAGAAAATACAAAAGAATTTTATAACCTATAATCTCATAATTAAAGTAAATATGCCCTATCTCATCCTCCTCTTAGAGGAAAGAATTTCCCCCATTGAGAGAACAGATATGACTAGATACCTAATGTATAAGAACAAGTTAAACAACATGGAAGACAATAGGCTTCATAAAATTTCTTCAAAATCCAGTTGTAACCACCATCGACTCAAGCGAGGATGACATAAAGATTCAAATTCTTGGCTAAGCTGTTGGGGAATCATGGAAAACACCATTTTGTAGAATTAGGATACTATTAAAAATATCATCAAATCAAAATTTAAGGAGAAAATGTTGTGTGATAAAGAGTTAGAGGAAAAAGGAAAATTAAGGTATTATAAGGATGTAATCAGCCCTAATTTAGAAGATCAAAATTATCTATGTGTTTTGACAAGTGTAAAAAAATAAAATAAGCATTGCTAAGATAAAAACAAATTCTCACGAGCTCCATAGTGAAATTGGGCATTGTTCAATTCCTAAAATGCCATGGGATGAAAGAGTGTGTCACCTTTGTGACACTAAAAAGGTTGAAGATGAAAAATACTTTCTCTTAGATTGTCCATCCTATACCCATATTAGATCTCAATTTCAAAATATTTGTCACACTACCAACCTTTGTAACCTTTTAAATCAACAAAACTATGGTGATCTTGGATAGCTTCTCTTAATGTTTTTCGAGCACATAACCAATGATCTAAAATTCTATGTGCAAATTTTAAAATGCAACAACAAAATAGATTGACACGAGAATAAAACGGTGCACAATACAAAATAGACAGAGAATGAAAGAGAATGATATTGGAATTGAGAAATAAATGATCATCTATTCTTTTTTCAGCGAGAAGAAAACCTTTTTATCATACTGAGGGATTGTTTTTTACAACATCAATAAGAAACTTGTTTCTTTATTTCTAACTGACAAGCGTTGTTTCGCTTTTTATTTAGTTAATCGCCTGATGGAAAAATCATGCTAATTATTTATTAGAAGATTCCCTTCTCAGTTAGATTGGCGATGACAGTTTACAATAGAAACAACTATGCAAAGGGAGATGGGTGCCCTCTTTGGTGGCTCATTTTCTCCTTGTTTAGATCCCGAACCGTCCTTGCTTCTGCCAACAAATGAGGAAATTTGCAGTGCATTCTCTCCAATGATTTCTTGAACTATGTCGGGATCATATCTGAGTGGGTGCATCTGATAATATTTTCCTCTGAATCAATGCTTGTCTTGCAATAACGACACATGAGCTTCCACGTGAAAGAACAATGGCATGTGAATTTTATGAGGCCTATGTTGTGCACACTTTAATGTAGTTGGTAATGCATTGACTAACTGAAGATGGAATTGAGTGAAAGTATGGGTATAAAACTGTGTTGAGTGTTTTTCTTGTTGGTGATGTGAAGACCCCACTTATTACTGATCAACCAACACTTCATTATCTACCTCAAAATTTCCCTTAAATACAAGATCCCTGGAAGAACAACGGGTGTGTCTAATACACCCTGTCTGATTAACTGCTCCAACTAAGAAGGGATGCCTTTGTAGATGATTTTGTCTCGTTATACTGCATTTGTAAGAATTTTGTTGGGGTGAAGCTTTCTCAATAATATGTTTGCAAAAAGAGGAACTGCCAAGAAAAGTATTATAATATGATGGCACTTGTGTTGGAGTACATAACCTGTTGGCGGAGACTGCTAGAACAAAAACCTATTTTGACATAAGAAATGTTGGAGATGCACAAGGAAAAGATGAAGGTGGAGTAGGGCCTGAATTCAAAATTTGGTCAGGTTGGTGTGTTATCACATCAACTTCTTGCAGAGTGAGGAGGTATGAAGGGGAATTGGAAAAAGAGGCTTCTGAAATGAGATCAATGGTGTGCTCAATAGAGCAAGACGAGGGTAGTCACGTGGGTTGGGGAAATGCATTGGCAACTTTTGGAAGTGGGGGAGCCATGTCCTGAGGTGTTGGGTTAGTCAGATGGTCTAGTTTAATGGGGAAAACCAAACACAAGGAAAAATATTTGTTTATACTTACTTGCTTAACAATTTCTTGTTTGGTTAGAGGTTGTGTGGAGTGAGGGGTAGAGGAGGTGAGAACATAGGTGTGCCCTCATGTTGCAGGTGGTATTTATGGAATTTATAATGATAAGCAACATTCCATACATGTTGGTAGGGGAGTCCAAGTAACATGTGAGCACAATCTAAAGGAGAAACATCACACACCACAATATTCCAGAAGGGGCCAATAATGAAGGTCACCGCACATCTCTAAGAGACAGTGAGGCACAGGCTTTTCTTTTGTACCCATCCGAGTTGATATGGTTTAGGGTGTGGAGTAGTTGCGAGTTGTAGGTGTTGGACTAAGTACTAGGAGATGAGGTTCTTTTGGCTTCCATTGTCTAGGATGAGAGTAGCCAATTTGTGCTTGATTTGACAATTGTGGGTAAATAGGGGCACAAGATATGTGTCATGATCATTAGTGATCATCAGAATTAGAGATGGGTGAAATTCTATAGGAATTTTGAGAGAAATGACTTCAGGAGGGTTAGGGGAATCAGATTGAGTGACCTCTAAAAAAAGAGTTTTGTTGGGGCGAAGGTTCTGAAGTGCTTAACAGTCGGCAAAAGCATGCGAGTTGGTTTTGTGGAAGGTACACCAGTGCGTCATTCGAGGTGTGGAGGTGGTGGTAGGAGTAACCTGAGAAGGGATAGTAGTAGAAGGGTCATATCCGGGTTGGGGTGAGAAGATTCGAGGAGCCACTTTGCGCTCGACAATCAAGGCCCGAAGAAAGGCCTTGTCTAAGGAAGAACTCTCAAACAAATCAACTTCATGATAGATGCTTAGAAATAAGCCAGAATTGAACTTGAGAATCAATACCTCTTTCGGATCGGTGATGTGGAATTGGATGCGTAGTTTGTAGAAGATGTCAATGTATCCCTGTACAGACTGATTGGCTAGTTGTCTGAGCTGCAACCATCTGACGAGGAGGTTTTGGCGATATCCTTGTGGGTAAAAGTGCTCTCTGAGAGCCTGGAAGAATCCATCCCACCTTGTAATGTGTGGTTTCTGTGTCTCGACCAGGTGATCTCTATCCATGACCCATGAATACGTCTCCAGTTGAGTGTCCCACCATGTATGCACAATTCCCTTGAGTTGCAGATCGACCATCTGAAGCTTCATGTCTTTTGTAATCTCAAGACATGTACAAAAGTATGTGAAAAGATTGTGAATCCAAGAGTTGACATTCTCACCATTCATTTGGCTCAGAAAATTTGGTAATTGGAAGCGTGCATCAAGCTGCATGGATGTTGGAGCTCTGCGTTGTTGCAAACATAGTCGCTCCTGGAGAGCCATCGTTAAATCCTGAATTGGAGTTTGGCAGTGGATGCAAAATCCTCTGTAGATGGATTTCTTCGTGGCGGCATAGTTTTCATTCACCACGAATGTCGATATGTCACTGGATATTGGAGAATGGTGAAAGATGAACATGTTTGAAGCCCTAAGGAGGGCGCACTGGAAGTCCTGAGAAGGACATTTGGCTCTGAGAACAAAAAAAAATTGTTGGATGATCTCTCTTCTAAATTTCATGGATGAGCATAAGTTGGCTTGGATCCAGACTCTGATACCAATTGATCCACAATTCTATGTGCAAAATTTAAAATGCAACAACAAAATAAAATGGAAGAAGAATAAAATGTTGCACATTACAAAATACACAGAGAATGAAAGAGAACAATATTGGAATTGAGAAGTAAATGACCATCTATTGTATTTTAAGCAAGAAGACACCCTTTTTATCAGACTAGACGATTTTTGTTTACAACAACAGTAAGAAACTTGTTGCTTTATTTCTCAGTGACAAGTGTTGTTTCACTTTTTATTTAGTTAACTACCTGAAGGAAAAATCATGCTAATTATTTATTAGAAGATGTAGAAGATGCCCTCTTAAGTTGGACTCACCAGAGAAGTTTACAATAGAAACAACTATGCAAAGGGAGATGGTCGCTCTCTTTGATAGCCCAACCAAAATTCTAAAAAATTACAAGTAATCTCTTACCATCTTAAAGTTCAATAAACCAATTCCATCTTAATGAACTTTAATCAACATCCTCATTATCATCATATAATAATTTAAAAAATTATAATTAATAATTTTTTAAAATTTTCTTGTTTTATATATAAATCTCAATTAAAAAAACATACCAATAAAATATTACAATACAAATATTAATTAAAAACACACGTACCAAATTCCAATATAGTAATATAGTAGGTCAAATCATTTCAAAAATCTACAAATCTACAATTCTAGGAAGAGAATCCAATGGACCGACTTGTTGGTTTAAAGATTGACATGACATCGGAGAAAAGGATGGCGCGTATAACGTAATTGGTGGGTTGTCAGGAAGTTTGTATGAAATCCATACCCAGGACCATAGGCCCGCAAGCTTCTGAATGATGGACTTTGGCAAACAACTATTCCCAACTTCCCCTGAAATTAATCATTTGTTTTTGGTAGACCCGGCGATTATACAGACTCTATGGAACATATTTGCGTTCCAAATGTTTCTGCTGCTCTGCACAACAGCACCCTGTTTAACCTTGTCTCTTTTACTTAGCGTTATGTTAGCTTTGTGTTTATAAAAAACGAGGTAGAAAATATTCACATAAGTTTTTAATCATTAGGTGTATTCAAGTTGCATATATAAATCTATTCAAAACAGTAGTCTTAGTATATTATAAAAAATCTATTGTTTATCCAGCAAGATTTTTCAATAATATACCACATGTCAATACAGGCATGGCCAGTCACCAACAGAGAATTTAATCCAGTGTTTACTAACATCATATTAATATTTTCACGTAGGGGTTAATTGAACTTTTTACCTTTTGGGTTTTTTCGTAAGAATTGGCGATGGTAAATTTGGACAAAATCTCTATTTTCTGTTGTTTAAATTGTCTTTCTGAATGTATAAATGGATTCAGCCTACTAAAAAACGAGTAAAACACTCAGATTATACAAACTTAACCACTCAAATCTACAGATCCAACCATTCATCACCAAATTTCAAACAAAATCAAACCAAAAAAACAAAAAAATAAAACGTTTAAACTACTCTTTAATCTAAATAGCGTTTGGTGAGATGACAGACTTTTGTCAATAGTCACAGCTGAATTCCACGAGGAACCCGAAGTTCCTTAGATTAAAGAGCACGACAATACCAGCGGCGGCTGCATCAAGCAGATGGTTTTAAATGCTGATAAAAGAAAAATATAATTCATGCGATGTACATCAGGTCAAAAACTCTTCGTTCGGTGTATGGCCAACAGTACCAGTGCACCAGGACTACATTATGAGACAGAAGGGCGCTTCATCATGGATTTTGCAAGGTTGGGTTATCGACATAACCCACTCTGCGGCCCTGATGGCTGAAACCTCCACATCCACACCCATTTCTAAACCTAGCCATATTAATATCTTGTAGAAACTGAAGTTGAATGAATAGAAAGAGAGCAACTAGAGATATGGGCGTTTCAAGAAAAAAGAATGCAAACCAACTTTAGCAGGTGGGGTAGGGCATGGGAGACCCGCAGGCATGTGGGAGCCCAGTATGTAAAGAATCCGATAAAGAATTCATGATATCAACCGTAAAAGCAGAAAGAAATTTCTATCTATAAATACGAAACCTTTGCTTTCTCTCCATCCCGTGTTCTCATCTTTTCAAGAGCTAGTCTAGTTTCGCCTGAGCTCAATATCGAAGATATAATCGATAATGGCGCCCAGCATAACTAAAGTTCTGTGCATATATGTGCTTGCCTTGAGTCTGTTTCTCTGTAACATGGAGGCGAGGGAG
>SNQJ01S0210963.1:14534-25291 GCA_010110895.2 Picea sitchensis | reverse complement strand
ATTAAAAAATGTTCTAACTGGTTCTGCTTCTCTGGTTATTGTACAGATTCCTGTAAGGCCTTTCAGGCACAATGAATATGAAAGGTTCATAAAAGCTGCATATCCATATTATGGAGGCACATTTTCCATGGTATGCATTCATTTTAAAACTTCTATGAAGTTATTTTTGTTTTCCTTTCAGGTCAAAGTCCATATGCTACTTTTGTAAATTTGGGTTTTTTCATATGGACAATAGATTGTATTTGCATTACTAACAGTTCATTGCATGCTGATTAAATGGTTGCTGTTCTCAACCTTTTTGCAGATGACAGGTTTCTTTATTTTTGGTTTGTTCTTCTTATATCATAAATGAAGAAAGTTTTAGAAAGAGCTCTGTACTAGAATGCCAGTGACTGGTAAAAGAAGCATAGAGAGTTATTGTGGGGATGTTGAGAAATATTATAATTCTGAATGTTGGACTATAGGCTAAACTGGCCATTGCTTTTATATGTATCATTTAGATTTTCACCCCACTGATGATTTTTCTGTTAAGTATAATTTCCTCCAATTCTGGGTCAAGCTGAATCTGGTTTAGAATGTAAACTTTGGCGGGATAGTATTCTATTTGTTCTCATGTATGGCTACATTTTTCATTTGTGAAAACACATCTGCTGAAAAGCAAGTTTTGACCTTTTGACTAAGCATTATGGAAGTTTATGTACTTCCAGAGAAGGGTTTGGAATCTCTGGATTGCATATCATTTGGCAGGAAATGCACTTTACAACCATACATTATCAGTTGTATGTATATATACATTAACACCCACAATGATGGTGGCGCACAGTCCCCGGCCCTCATAGTACTTAAAGTGACAACTGTCATCTAGGTGGAAAGAAACCTTTACAATTAATCATGCTTTTTTTATCTCATTATTTCCAAGAAACCTGCCTTTTTGGAAGAGCTTTTCTGTCAACTGACAAAAGAACTGCAGTAAATAATACTTCCATATCTGACCAATATTCCCATATTAACTACATGACCTAGACTAAAACTAGACGACATTTAAGTTGTATATTTTCTAAATTGATCCCCTTAACTTAAATACTCTGAAGTAGCACATAGTATGAGATCATCGGGTCATATCCATCTTCCTCGAATTTTCACTGCAATTGAGTTTTAAGTGTGCTTAGCTATGCTTTTCATGCCAATATCAGGTACTCTTTTACCACTATAGCACCGGATATGGTTTTAACTTTTTGACACGGACTTATACTGACTCATGGGCCATTAACCACCCTTGCCTAATGCCATGCTCTGACCCTTCAAATCAGTTATCCAGAAACTATTCTTCTAGTGTATACTTAACAGGGGCTAGAAGTTGACAGCTTATTTAATTAAAGCAGTTGCTTGCTCACAACCATGCACTGCCACTCTGATTATTGTGAACAATGCCATTAAGCCTATTCTCCAAATTTTTATCCAAGTATCGAGAATCAATGATTCACCTTGCAGTTGCAGCCAATGGATGGGTGGGACATTCTCCTTCACCATTTTACTAACCCTCAGAGAATACCTACAGGCTGTTTATGGGCACCTTTAGTAATCTCTGCAACCCAGGTTTCACTTTACCAGACATGGGAAGGATATACTGCAGTTAAAATGGCAGCTGTTCCTGAGCTATAACAAGAGGTCATGCTTATCTCAATAATGGGAAATGATTTCTGAGCAGGCATGTCTCTAACATCCATTGGGATTTATGTAGAGGTAATGTGCGATCCAATACATGAAGCCGATCCAATACATGAAGTTGCATCCCCTTATCCTTGCCATTTGTGATCTTACCAAACATGGGATTGTTCTCAGTGGTACCATTTTTTCAACGATTCCATCGTACCTCTCAAAACGTCAAACCAGATTGCCTTCATTCTTTCCTCCATTCGTTTAGTTGTAAGGGTCAATTCACACGCTTTAATAAATTTAAATAAAAGTCAATATTATAAATTTGCTGTTTCACAGTGTTCTGGTATAGTTTTCTATTAAGTTGATGAAAGTTTGTTTGGAACATGCACAGTTTGATGGTATGTTGAAGTACCTTGCAAGGTACTTTAAAGAATTTTATTACAATTCATTTTGAATTTTTGGCTGGTAAATAACCCTAGAAGGGGTTGTTGGACTACGATTGCCGTTAGACCATAACCCACAGGCATTAATCTCCGCCACGATTGTCAGAGTTAGGATCCACGAGAGGGGGTTAACCCATGTCGCAAAACTTGCAGGAAGTGCTAACCCAATGTCCAACAATCTCCCCCCCCAGTGTTTGCCGCTCAAGTTTCAAACTTGTGACCTGTCGCTCTGATACCATTTGTTTGACTATGATTGTCATTAGACCAAAACCTGCAAGCATTAGTTTCCACCACAATCGCTAGAGTTAGGATCCACGAGAGGGGGTTAACCCATGTTGCGAAACTTGCGGGAAGCGTTGAACCCAATCGGTGGCAATATCCAACAGGGGTCTACTTTGTTAGAATATAAGGCTTACTTGATGTAATTAAGTCATGTTCATGTAAGTGACTTATAAAATGATAGTTAGATACTATTTAAATAAGTTACATTATCGGTAACCCAACTACATAGCCATTGACTTAAAAGGGAATCCATCTCATTGTATCAAATGGCTTCATTATAATAAAAACATGTCTCTTACATAAGTCTGTTGAATCTGTTTCTAATCATGTTTAAGAAAAATAGCATGGTATCAGATTAGTATCAAAATCTTGGTCCTGTAAATCTAGGAATGTATTATAAGTGAGAAAGTATGAACGGTATGATCTTGTATTATTTTTTATTTTTTATCACTTTTGAAAAGGTTTCTCACAACCGTTATGAGAGGAAAAGGTGTTATTATTAAGAAAAGGAATCGAAGCCACCGCCACTCAGTATCAAGCAAAGAGAAAAGACTACCCTCTGAAGGAACTGCCACAACATTTTGAATAGAGCCACCATTAGAAATATAAACTACTATGAAAATAGGGATCTGTACAGACTGCGTTGAAAACAGATCTAAACCTGGTTTGCAGAATTATTCATCTTCGAACAGTATGCACAAGCATAACTTCTATCAAAAGGAGATAATTTTTTAATATTTCATTATCATCTTTGATTAATTTAAAATTCTGGGCAAGAGGAGACAATGTTAGTTTTGAAGAAACAAAGAGGGCAAATATAAACAGTTTTATTTTATAAAGAGTTTTCTAGAGAGCTCATACAGAGCAAAGAGCAAAGTTTTTTAATTAGAAAGTGTTTGTCAAGAACACAGAACAACATAAAGAGAGTATATTTTTTGTTGTTTATTGATTTTATTTTTAAGCAGCATAATTTTTCCAGCAGATGTAATTTGGAGCGAGTAAAGATTGTACCCATAATATTATACTCAAAAACTAGGTGAGCACCCTGGCTGGGTACCTCAGTGAATCAGCAAATGGAGCTATTTCCATAGGGATATTTGATGTTGAATCTTGTATCAACATTTTTTATGTAGCACAGAAACCTTTGCCCCTGTACCTGATTAAAATAGATGGCACTCTAATGCTTTAAAAGGCACATGCTTAGCAAACAAGGAATAGATCAAGTGTAGGTCATGCTGAACATTGATTTTTTCCCAATAGTTCGGGATTTTGTGGATCTTGGGAATTATCTCTCAATAATGGAGTTATTAGATATGCATATGGATTGCTGCCCAATGATCTAATTCTGGAAATCATGATTCTGGAGTTTGGGGAGGTGGAACTCGAGAATTTGGCTTGGTAGCTACACCGTTATGAAGGTTACAAGGCAACATGATGGAGCCCTACTTGGTTCAAGGAGTGTTTGTCAAAGAGAAGCATCTCAAAAATGTTTTTTAGTTGATGTTTTTAATTGTACCATAAGTCTTAAGAGGGGGTGTTAGAATATAAGCTTTACTTGATGTAATAAAATTATGTTTATATAAGTGACTAATAAAATGATAGTCAAATACTATTTAAATAAGGAAGTTATATTACCCGGAGGGCAACTACCTAGCTATTGACATAAAAGGCAGTCAATACCATTGTATCAAATGACTTTATTGTAATAAAGGATATGTTTTACACGAGTCTGCTTAGTCGGTTTCCAATCATGTTTACAAGCTTTCTTGTATATTTAGGAAAGTAACATACCTTTGGCTTAGATACTACGATAGATGGGTATCTATTACACTGAATTTGGAACATTTACATTTTGTTGCTATGTTAAAGTACCTTGCAAATACTTCAAAGAATTTTATTACAATTCATATTGATTTTTTGGTAAATAACCCTTTGTTAAATGAGGGGGGCTACCTTTTGCTTAGATACCACGATAGAGGGCTGTCTATTACGCTGAATTTACCTAGGACTTGCAACTAGTGTTGTACATTGAGTTGGCAACATCAAGTTTTTTAAGTCTTCCATCCATTCTTGGATGTAGTAGTTAACTCTAGTTGAATGCAACATGTACCCTGTGGGGGTTTGAAACCTGTGTCTAAGCACTAAAAATGCTTGGACTTAGTTGCTTGACCACAATTGAAGTGACTAAATATAGTTCCATTTATGTGGATAAAACGAGCATAATTGAGATTTCTTTCGTTGAATATGGACATATTTGAGTTTTAGGATATTGGTGTAGATAGCTCCGCTGTTTAGGGTATATTTGTGCCCTCTATCCAAGAGACCAAAACACGCAAATCTTGTCCATTGAGTATTTTGGCCATGCTTAGGAAGTTGGGGAGAATATCATAATGTAGATCAAATAAAAGATTCTCCATGTGTGTTTGAGCTAGAAATAAAAAAAATGAATATAAAATAGTAAATTTACATTAGTTTCTCTATTTTTTTTCTTGAAAAGAATCTTAAATCTATATTATAGAATAATATTTTATTTGAGAAGTATGTTATCCTCAAATGATTAATTTTGCAAGTCTTTCCTTATTCAATGATCTCAATGGCTTTAAGTCTAGCAGGTTTTGATTTTTTAGCACATAATATTTCTATATCATAACTCTTGTTTGTAGATGTTGGCTCCCTAATTGGTTTGTCTTCCATGCTTAAGTTATGGATAACACAATTCTACTACATGTATATGTAGTAGTACTTTACACGCGATTAAGATTGTTGGCATAATTGACACCTCTACAAATTTCATTGCCTTTTAAAAAACCGGGCCTAGTGGAAGCATAGCCAAAGCTCCATTAGAGAATGATAGTTGATTTAGGCATTTTTAACTTTCATTACATTGACATATCAAACAATGTCACAATATGTCATTTCACGAATATAATGATATAAAGTGGATGTAATGATGGGTCACTGAGGAACAAGAGGGTTGCTATGATGTGGAGAGAGGGGAACACAATGAGAAAAAAAGGTGAACACTTTTCCATTAACTCCGATTTGGAAAATGAAAATGTCACTACACTTTTGGGAATGATGTGGACAACTTATTTTTAAATGCACGTCTTGATACAAAAGCCAAACATGTACTCTTGGGTTATTCTTCCTTAGAGTTGACATCAAAGCATTGCCACTATATGTAATTTCATGAATATAATGATATAAAGTAGATGTGATGATGACTTGCCTAGGAACAAGAGGGGGTTATGATGTGACAAGAGGGAAGCACATGATGAGAGAAAAAGGTGAACAATTTGCCATATGTTAACTTCCATTTGGAAAATGAAAATGTCACTAATGTCATTACACCTTTGGGACTAACATCAACACCTTTTCGAGATGCACGTCTTAATACAAAAGCAAATTTGTACTTTTGGGTCATTCTTCCTTAGAGTTTGGCTTTCTCCCATCACTCTCTTCCATGATTTTTGGTCATTATGAGCGAGAGTGCCAATTATGTTATCGAGGGGACATTGTTGCAATGTAGTTGGAAACCCTTAGAGATTTGTTGTAATGAACATATGAGCTTGGAAGTGTGGCAAGCATTAAACATGTTGAGTTCTTGATCATACTTGAGCTATTATTTTTGCACAAATTTGCTTGAGAGTTCTAATGATGAGATTCTTGACACACTATGTTGTAACTTGAGATTGTTCTCTACTGCTTAGGAACAATGCCAAGACATCTTGAAAACCTACTTTGAGCCACAAGTCGACTCCCTCATTAGATATAAGACAACTGGCTACCCACTGTCACTAAGCAACAACTCTTGGTCATTAAGATCTGAATGCCAGATTTAAATGATAAGCATGATAAAACATGGTAGACAGGGTTAAGGAATAAATGATCGCTGATTGGAATGAAGATTGTAAATTTCTATGATCATAGTCCTAATTCATTAGGCACTGAGTTTCAAGTAGCAGAGCACAAAAGCTTGCAGTGAAAGGTGGAGGAAATGAGAAGAATATAAGATCTTAGACTTAATGGTGAGTAAGGAAGTCACTCTTAATCTAAGATGAAGAAGGATGGTTTGTTGGGCATAAAATAATGAATCCAAGAAAATAAATGAGTACTAAAGTTGGTCACAAATAGTGAATTTAGCAATAAAACACTTGCAAAATAACTTGCAAACAATCTCTAATTAACAATAGTGGTGGTCATACCAAATCACTGTTTTCAACAGATATAAATATGACTGCAAATTACAGATTAACTAAGAAGAACAAAGATGGAAATTTAAAGAAGCTTCATAGTAAATAGAGAAAGAAACAAGGCTCTATTAGAGATGAGCCATGAATCCATGAATTAATCTTTGATCTTGAAAAATGACAATAGCCCAACAGACTTCATCATTACAGAGGACACAGTCATTATTGCCATAAATTTCCTAACCTGCTAACCCCCTACAAGAAGTCTTTAGTTGTTTTTTTTATGGTCCTTGAATGCTGAATGGTTGCCTTCATTTTTGGAATTGACTTTCTAAAATAGAATTATGAGTGAGGATGACTTAGAGGTGTTGAAATATTATAGCTCACACGTGTCTTTGCTTAGGCATTGTGTCATGCAAGCAAAAGACATAAGGATTAATGTTTCTCCAAGTGGATTTGTGTGGAATGTTTTGATTTTTATGGTTTTTTGGTTGAGGTGTTTTGTCAAACAATTCGCACCAACAACTTCCTTAAGCTCAGATTTGGGGTTTCATATTGAGTTTTACAACACAAATAGTTTGCAATGATGGAAATAAACTTAACAACAATGAAGCTAATAGAAACAACAACAAAGAATAGCCACAAACTCATATATGTATTTATTTATTATAAAGCTGACCTCAATACAATAAGAGAGAAGATATGGAAATATATACAAGGATGGAAGATGTGGACGATAACACTTCCAAAATACAATAGAAATCAAAGAGATTGGCTCCCAAGAGCCTCCACAAGCTGCATGCAAAAGATCTACAAGATCACTTTCTTTCCCTTCCTTTAACTACTATAATTTTTGGTTGAGTTGTGCCCTCATCTGTTGAAGTGACCCATGAAGATTCAATTTGCTCAGATCTGACTTCAAACCTTCCTAAAATTGTTGTTATCATGTAGGGAAGAAGATGGCTAGCTCAAATGATGACTTTCCCTTGATGTAGATGCAAGATTTGTCCCCAAAGCAATGGATCTCTAACCCTAGTTGCACCCCCCTTCAGTAAACATGCCCAACTCTGATAATAAATCATTATGGAGGAAAACCACAAGAAGTAGCAAGAAAAGTCGCTCCAGTTATGGCAAATGCACCCAAGTCTAGATCTCCTCAAGATCCAACCACTAGAAGCCAAATCAAACTCCCTTAGATTGGATAGTGCGCCCCTCCTACATAAAAACCTCTCACAATGCGCCCTTCTTCACATATGTTAGCTGAAATGGAACTGAATTGAAAAGAATGGTGAGGGTGGAATCTTTCACCACCTTGGCCAAGCTCAGACCAGGAAAAGAGGGATCTTTCACTTCAACGCTGATCTCTAGGGTTTGTCTAGTCAAAACCCTCAAAACACTCAAGCTACCAAAGCTCAAAGTTGCAAATAGAAATGATCAAGAATGAGGAAGTGAGGCACCCTCATCCTTTTTTATACTCCAACTTCTAATTCCTCACTTAAATTATTAATTGGCTTTCTAAAGTCTTCTTCAATTATCTCATATTAGCTAATTAACTTATATTTCCATGTTTGCCAATGTCACTTTTTCTCATTTGACATTAGCATTCTTAATTACATATTTTGGCCACCTTAGTCCCCTTTTAGATGAGACTATAGCCTAGGGGGACAACTAGGCTACCAAGTCCTCAAGTATCTTGGTCATATGGAATGGGATCTTACATCTGATTAGTGATCATTTAAATATTTCCTAAGTTGAAATTTAGGGAATGACAATTATTAATCAGTATTAGTTAACCTTTTGCCATATGCTTCTTTTGAGCTTATCCAAAACTCAAAGTGAGTTTTAGGTTAGATCGTAGCCATTGATTTGACATGTTGGGGATCAAATCTCCACCACTGAATCATCTAGCCAAAGATTTAGAAGGAGAAGGGGTGGCTTGAGGAGAAACCTATTTCATGAGAGTGACACCGAGGGTTTTAGCTACAAATCGAAAGTGTGCAAGTGAGGACTCAATCTTGGGTGAGCTCAGGTGTCGATAAGGAGATCATAACGTTGTTTGCCTTCATTTCCTAGAAGACTCGAGTGACAACGTGAGAGAGGGGTCGAGTTCCTAGCGTGCTAAGGCCGTGAGGGTTGTGACTGTTGTAGAGGTTGTGAAAGGGGTGTTGGGGTTGAGTTTGGGGTCGAGGTAGAAGCCGAGAGGGAGAGGAGGCAAGGTCGTAGCCTCTCTAACTCAGACATAGCCAAATTGTGGGGTTGCGAGCTCCCACAACCACACCTACAACTGCATTACTTGCAGACAACGGAGTTGTGAGGCAGGAGGTCGAGACTCAGTGAGCCATGGACTGAGATCTAAGTCAAAGTTCTCTATGGAAGATAGTGTCAGGTTTGGCATAGATTTAGATTGTAAACATTTTCTGGATTTGCAGAAGTTGATAATAAAATCTTCGTTTGCTAGTTTTCCTTGGAGTTGGGGTTTCCAAGGTAAATTTGTTGTGTTGAAATTGTGTGATTGGTTTCTTTTCTGTTGTGTATTACAAGGGTTAATTTGCTCAGTTATATTTTTGTTTCATAAATCATAATTTAGAATTTGTTGTTGTTCTTGTTCTGGGCATAAAAATTTGATGGATTCATAAATTAGATTATTGGGCTTAAAGAAATTTAACACGGTATCAAAGCTTTGCCTCTGAGAAGGAAGCCAAGGGTTTACACAGGAATTTTTAGCCAACAATAATCTTCAACACCAGGAGGTTGTGATAGAAGGGTTTCAAAGAAATGTCAATCTCAGGTATCAGATTTAAAGATAGGTTAGATGGTGCATCTTACTTTGGCATCTGGAAGGAGCATATAATGTTGTCATTGGAGGAGTATGGGATCAAGGAATTTGGACTTCAAACTCTTGCAGTTCCAATTGATGCACAACAAGTTGATGCTCACAGGAAAAATGATGCCAGGGAAAGGTGTATTATCATGGATGGTATTAAGGACCATATTGTCCCTCACCTCTCAGGATTGGATACAACTAGGAAGATGTGGGAAACTATCATCAAGCTGTACCAGAATTCAAACCTCAACATAAAGATGGTTCTAAAGGATAAACTCTGAAATACCAAATGGTGGAGGGGGGTAGTGTATCCTCATACCTCGCCAAACTCAGGAAAATAAAGGATGAATTAACAGTTGTTGGAGAGAGTGTGGATGACACTGAACTTGTGAGGGTAGCGTTGAATGGCTTCTCCAAGTCATGGGATGTCTTTGTGAGAGACATTGTTGCCAAGGAACACACTCCTGATTGTGATCGATTATGGGATGAATTCATGCAAGAGGAGTTGAGGTTAGCATCTCTCAGTGGCAACAACAATCATCACAAGGGAGAGGAAGAAGAAAATATTGCTCTTGCGAGAAAGGGAAAAGATAAAACCAAGAAAGGTTAAAGAAGTGGGAAGACCTCCAAAGGAGAGAAGAAACATGACATGAGCATCCAAAACATCCAGAGGGTTTTGAGTCATACAAGAGGGAGTCCCATGTATGCAGACTGAAGAGAATGTTGTATGGGTTCAAGCAGGCACCCAAAGCATGGTATGGGCGCATTGATAGTTACTTCCACGGCATGGGCTTCGTGAAGAGTGAGGTGGACTCGAACCTTTACTATATTATTATAGGGGAGAACCACTCATTCTTGTGTTATATGTGGATCTATTTCTGACAGGTTCACAGAGGCTCATAGCAGAATGCAAGAGGGATCTTGTTTCGGAGTTCTATATGAAGGACTTGGGGCTAATGCACTATTTTCTTGGATTGGATGTGTGGCAACGAGATGGCGAGATTTTCCTGGGACAGAGGAAATACATAGTGGAGATCTTGAAGAGGTTAAAGATGCATGACTGTTGGTCGATGTCTACACCCATGGTTACTAATTGGAAGAATATAGATGCTTCAAAGAAGGAGGCAATGGACCCTACCTTATACAGGCAGTTGATAGACTCTCTCATGTATCTGGTCAATACTAGGCCAGGGATTTGTTTTGTTGAGAATACTCTCAGCCAGTTCATGGTTGAACCAAGGAGAGCACATTGGATAGAATTGAAACATATATTGAGGTACCTACGTGGTACAATTGAGTATGGTTTGAGGTAGGCTCAAGGAGATGGAGTGAAGTTGATTGGATTTACATATACAGACT
>SNQJ01S0210962.1:2599-15947 GCA_010110895.2 Picea sitchensis | reverse complement strand
GAGGGATGGGGGAAGTGAACCGCCCATCCGTAGGAGCCTCGGGCCTGACCACCGCGAGGAAAATCGCGCCGCACGCAACCTCGCAAGAGGGAAATGCGTGAGGAAGAAGCGCGAAGGGGGCATACGCGAGGGAAGGAAGAGAACTCTGGAAAATACAGAGTGAGTGATAGCAGAGAAGGGGGAGAGTAACCCTCGTTCTCGGTCACTGGCTAATAGAGACACAGTCTCGTAGCATCGTGGTCTCAGCTCGGGGGTGGCTAGTGGTAAATCCCATCGAAATCGCTGAGCCTACGGTTGGGTGGAAACGAGCACCCCTCTCAGCAGTTGCACTCACTTCTGGTGTTATTTCTGATAAGTGTTTTACATCTTTCATTGTGAAATTTATATGCTGACATATATGCTCTTAGTCTGTGCAGTTTTATGAATGGTTTGAGTATAAGACTGCCTATGTAGTGTTTTTATTCAGAAATGGTGGTTGCATTCTTATAATGGAAGGGCCACGCATGGCTTATGTTTATAAATAGATTTATATGTATATACGCACATTGAATCAATTTAGAATTCAAGCCATTTCTCGAGAAATCTATACCCTTATCCGTCTCAGGTGATACCTTGGATAAACCTACCCATAGAGACACCCTTTTGAAAAGTTCAGAAGAGGTATCACTTTGTGTGCAAAGACTCTGCAGAGGGGCAGAGGTCACAGAATCCCTTGAGGATTCGAAGGATAAGTATCGATCGACGGATGAGATCCTGTCGGGAGACCCGCGGTCATTCACGACCGTTGAATTGGAGGAATACACGAAGGCGTTAGATGCCTTAACCCCTTTTTCCTTTATCTTCGTGAGTAGCGGAGGAATCGGGACCGTATATCCCCAAGGTATGTGGGAGTATCTGGACCGTTGGTTTTTCCACGTCCAGGGAGCAATGGGAGAGGGCACAGCGTGGGACAAATCTGAGCCGTCAGATCTTAGTTAGAAAACCCAATCGCTGTTGGATCTGTTGAGAGTTTCACGATGTTTAAAACCTCACGCGAAGAGCAGCAGAGCGAAAGTCCCGAAGGGGTTGTATCGAGATATCGGTGATTCAGAAGTTCGGTAGTCCGGAGGAGGAAGGTCTGGACACTCAACATCAGAAGTTCCGAATTTGTGAAAGGATCGGAGCCGTCCTTCTGCGGGAGGACGCGTGTCACAAGATCATTCGCTTCGGAGACTCGGGCATCGGGATTCATCGAGGTGAGCGGCTAGACTTTGTGAGTGGCGAGGTCGTGGAAGAATCTGAGCCGTCCGTTGGACGGAGGACATGTGTCGCGAGATCCTCTCTATCGGGGATTCAGACATCGAGAGTCAGAGGAGGAATCCTCTTGACCTCGCGAGTGGCGAAGTCGCGAGAGGATCAAGACCGTCCATGTTGGAGCACAGGTGGCAGAGATCTGACGTTTCGATACATTGCGTATCGAGGATTCGTGAGTTTGGAGGTGGAAGACCAGGCTCTTGGAGTCACGAAGTCCCGAGTCATGAGATCGTGATGTGATCTGGGCCATTAATCAAAGAGGAAGGACAGCCGTGGGATCTGACGTCTCGATACATCGCGTATCGGGGGTTCGTGAGTTTGGAGGTGGAAAACCAAACCCTTGGAGTCGCGAAGTCCTGAATAGTGAGAAGTAGGAACAACCATTAAGTCAGGACCTCCTCGCCATATCGAATATCGGGGCTCGGAGGTTGAGGGGAATCAGTTTCGACTGTAGAAGTCCCGAGCTTGCGAGTTGCGAGATCTTGTGCAACATGTGGCACGTCCGCTTGGTGGGACCCACGTGGTTGACAGGTGGTGTAACAATAAGATGCCTAGAGAGAGGGAGAAGTGGTGACAGGTGGTGTAACGATAAGATGCCTAGAGAGAGGGAGAAGTGGTGACAGGTGGTGGACACATGTCGTTTGAAACGGGAGTCAACATCCTGTTGACTTCTCGTACTTCGGGTTCTCATAAGAAAGGAGCACAAAGGCCCAACAACTCAAGTCGCGAAGTTACGAGTTCCAAGAATCCCGAAAGGAGTCAAACCTTCTCTGACTTTTGTGTCTTAGGGTTTTGTAAAAGAAGGGCCCAGAGGTTCAATCTTTCAACTCGCGAACTTGCAAGTTGTGAGCAAGGCTAGTAGTTAGCCCTAGCCGGTGGTCATGCGTGGAGAGCACTAATAAGGAGGGGCCATACTATATTGGAATCTCGGGTATCGACAATTGATGAAGAAAATTTGAGGGTCTTCGGCTCATGACTCGCGAGTTGTGAAAGGCGCTTGCATTTAGGTGCATATGTGGTCCTATCGAGATAGGGACTAAAGAGAGGGAGCTAGTGCTTTGTCGTTAAGTGGCGGGTAGATCTAGATGACCAGAATCTGCGCGCCCAGATGTATAGCCAGGGTTTCATTCCGGAGCCCCCTCGCCATTCTACCTTTAAGATTGGACTCACTTGTATCGCTGAGTCGCGAAACACAAAAAGGCGCCTGGTTTGTTTGGCCTGTGGTCCTAACCCACAATTACAGGGAGGTGAACAGGGAAGAACTAGCCTGCGCTAGGCCCCCATAGGACTTCGGGGATTCTGTCCCTTGAGGAAAAGAGAAAAATTTATTATGCCGTCGTGGGTGTGTTACACGCAATAGGTGAAGGAAGGAGGCATTAGAGCCTATTTCCACTTAATGACAACTTCTTGAGTTCCTTACATAGATCGAAGCTTGGAAAACCCCATGTTTGTAAGAGATTTTGTGAAAATGTTCACAACTTGATCATCTGTTGGACAAAAGAGCGTTTTGAGAACATGATTACGAATAAGATTTATAATGAAGTGCATGTGTAACTCAATGTGTTTGTTGTGATAATATTGAATTGGATCTTTAGCGAGCTTGATGGCACTTTTACTGTCACACTAGAGTGTGGTTGGATGTTGTTGTTGGAATCCAAACTCTAAAAGGATCTATCAAAGCCACATGGCTTCTTGACTTGCTTTAACTGCTTCTTGATACTTTGCATTCACTGTTGCTTGATACTTTGCTTCTATTGAAGAAAAACCAAGAGTGTGTTGCTTCTTACAATCCCAACTAACAGGTCCATAATGAATACTCAAAACATAAGTTGTAGTATATTTCTGATCATCAGGGTTATCGGCCTAATCAGAAGTAGTGAAACCAACCAACAAAGGAGTCCCCCCTAAACTATAATGTATCCCACATTGAACTATACCTTAGATATACCAAAGTATCCATTTTGCTACTTTCTAATGGTTCTCATGGTGTGTTTACATATATTGAGCAACAAGACCAACATCAAAGGAAATATCATGATGAGTATGAGTCAAATATAAAAGGATATCGACTAAATAATGGTACAAAGTGGCATCTACTTCAAGTGTAGTATAGGTTGAAGTAAGTTTTTTCTAGACAAGAAGGGAGATGGGGCTGATTTACAATCTTCCATGTGAAAGCAATGAAGAATATCACATGCATACTTAGACTGCAAAAGGGAAATTATTTTCTTGGTTTGCAATACTTGGAGGCCAAGGAAAAAATGTAAAGAACCTAAGTTTGTCATTTAAAATTTCTTCTTAAGGCTTGATTTCACATGGTTTAATAGTTCGGGGTCACTACTAGTGAGAATGAGGTCATCAACATAAAGCTTACAAGTATTATGAGACAATCATCTACTTTTTTGGTACAAACATTGGGGTTAGAATGACATCTAGAAAATCCAATGTCAAGAAGAAAGATATCCACTTTAGCAAACCAAGCTTGAGGATCTTACTTAAGACCATAGAGAGATTTATTAAAGTGGCAAACAAGGCTGGAGTCATTTTGAACATAACCAAGAGGTTATTCCATGTGAATTTCTTATTGCAAATTCTCATGCAAAAAAACATATATAATATCCATCTTATTGACCTCCCATTTATGTGAAGGGACTAGGGCTAGAACAAGGTGGATGGAAGTCATTTTGGTTACAGGGGAAAATGTTTCATTATAGTCAATTCCTTCAACTCGAGAAAATCCTTTGGAAACTAACTATGCCTTATGTCTTTCAACACTTCCATCTGATGCATACTTAGTTCTATACACCCATTTACATCTGAAAAGTTTTCTTCCTTTTGGAAGAGGTACAAGATCCCAAGTATCATTTTCCATTAATGAATGATATTCTTCATTCATTGTTGTGTCCCAACTTGGATTGCCAAAAGATTTTTCAATTTTTTCTGGATAATGAGTCTTTGAGACTTTACCCAAACGAGTGGAGGCTCACTCGAACTATGAAAGCGTACGATGTTGATATACATGATCATTGACAAGATCACCACCAAATGATTTTCACATTGTATGGACCCATTTGGGAAGCGATGGTGCTAGTGAAGGTTTATGTTAAACAGACCCAATTGGAGGAAGGTGAGCAAGTGAAGGTGGATTTCATTCTCAATGTCATCATTTGAAGAAGAAACTAGTGTAGGATCATTAACATAAAGGTTAGGAATAGAAGGTGGCATAGATTTCAAAGATGGCTCATAGGTTGAAGATGGTAGAAACATTTAATTGGGCTCATAGGCTGATAGGCCTTCATCAAACTTAACATATCTTGTAATAATAATTGTATTGGAATGATGATGAATAAGTCTATAACATTTTACATCTTTAGAATATCCAACAAAAATGCACTTTTCAATTTTAGGTTGTAACACTTTCCTTTTCTCATCAGGAATGTGAGCCCAAGCTTCAGTACCAAACACACAGAAGTGGCTTACATCTGGTTTAATTTTACTCCATGCTTCTTCTAGTGTTATATTTTTCAAAACCTTTGTGGGAGTGGGTTGACTATGTAATTGGAAAAATTAACGACGTTCTACCAAAAATGGAGATTTAATCCCTTAGATTGGATCATACAATTTGCCATCTCCTTTAATGTGCAATTCTTTCTTTTAGCATCACCATTTTGTTGTGGTGTGTATGGAACATCATGTTGCATCTAAATGCCTTGTGTAGTGTAGTAAATAGTAAATTTGTTGTTAACATATTCACCTCCATTATTTTTTTTAACTTCTACAATTTATGTCTAGATTATTTTCTAGAAGGGAATTATAGGCCAAAAACATGTCAAAATATTCACTCTTAAGTTTTAAGAAATAAACCCAAGTATGTTTGGAGAAGTCGTCAATGAAAGTTGATAAGTACTTGAATACAAAGAAAGAAGGATAAGAAAACAAACCACTCAAATCAATATGAACAAGTTGCAAGGGGGGCGAGGTATGCCAAGAAGAACACATGTCAAAACTATCCTAATGATTTTTGCTGAGAATACAACCAACATAAACACCATCTCTGCAATAAATGAGAGGAAGAACAATTACCATATTTTGATTACATAGCTACTGCAATGAGAAATAGTTTAGATAGCCAAATCATTCATGTCAAAGTTTGCTCAAGTCATCACCATGACCAATAAAAATTGATGGAAAAGATGAAAACCCAAATTTGTCAAAATTGTACAACCTACTAATATAATCAACAATTCTAGTTGCTAGGACATGCTTAGGATCCTTTAAATCATTGATTACAACTTGGAACACATAATACATCATTAAAATGACCATCACCTAGTTGAACTATTCCAGACCCTACAACACTAAGAGATCTATCATTACCAACAAATATTTGTTTGGTGTTATATTCATTAAGTGCAGAAAAAATGTCTTTTTCCTTAGCCATGTTATAATATGCTCTAGAATAAATAAACCACTCATTAGAAGAAGAAGTTGATGTTGCATTGAAGGAAAAACCAGAAGAAAAAAGTGCATGCTCATGATAATAAGAGTTAGAAGAAGAAGAATCAATATTTATGTTGCGCTTCTTCACTATTGCTTCCAAGGGCTCCATCTTCTTAAAACATTTAGACTCTAGATGACTATCTCACCCACAATAATTGCAATGTCTTTTGGTCTTCTTACTTTTTGATTTTGTTCATTTGTTAAGGAGTTGACTGCGTGGGTTTGGGACCCTTGTTTCGCTTGTTGTTGTGAGGATGTCACTTCTTCAAATTCTTGGATTTATCATTTTGTTGGGCCACCAAGGCTTTGTTATATTTACTTTTAATGATAATCACTCCAAGATGCAAGAGCTTATCTTGCCCTCTAATCAAAGAATAACAAAAATATTTGAGAGTGGGTGTTTCGTAAGCAACCCCTAGAGCTTATCTGGTGGAGAGAAAAGTAGATACCAAAACATAATATGCACTACCAAGCTTAGCAAGAATAACATATATGCATTGGCCATCGTTCTTTGGTGTGTTACACTCTTCAAGTATAATTATGAGCGTTTTGAACTTAGATAAATAATATTCAATGCTAGAGAAATCATTAGGATTTACAAATATCAATTTGTTTTTGAGCCGGTGGGCTCTAATCTCACTATGTTTACCAAAAAGGGTTTCCAACTTTGTCTAAGCATCATTTCATTTGTTAACTCCTTGAAGGTGAAATTGTAAATCGCTAGAAATGGACATTGTGATTAACCCACGTGTTTCATCATTTTTATCACATTTGGCTTTCTTTGATGCATTGGTGGGGGTAATTTCTTTTCTGAAGGTAATTCAATTTATTTATTTACTCCATAGTAAAACCTCCATACATGATTTCTATGATAAATAGTTTGAATCGGTAAGAAAAAGATCACTTGGATAGGTCGTATTAAAATATGCAAGTAAGATGGCTTCAAAAGCATAAATTGAGTGTCTAGATGGAAAGCTCTAAAAAATACTCATTTAAAAAAAAGGCATTGAAAACAGATTTCAGATGTCAAAGTTATGTTATTTTTAAGAAAGATATAAAAGGTAACCAAAGTGCCATGTGGTAGGTAGAGGTTGACACATGTGGTGATGTATACACAATGAGGTTGTTGAGTAAAAAACATATTCCCTTCCTTCTCTAACATTGCCTATAAGCTCACTTTTACATGAAGTGACCTACTTTTATAAAATAAGTGAGAATCATTTTGACAATGAAAGTACTTTATATGTTAAATTTCTATAAAAAAAAATTAAAAAATGAATATTAAAGTACTTTTGTAGTGATTCATTTTTATAATTGAAGTAAAATGGATTTTACAATAAAGCTATGTGATAACTTAAAATTCCATGAACGTTTTCAAAAAGTAACTTAATGAAAAAAAAGACTTGAACTCAAGACTCATTTAATAAAGTAACTTCCAACCAAATGAGCTAATGCAAAATATATAACAAATGTTATGAAGGAGGAGGGAGACTTTTTATTTCTTTTTCTTTTTTTACTCTTCACATTGAAATACATGTTTACCTCGAAAACCCTTCTTTTTCCTACAAAAATCTTCAACACAACCACAATTTAAAAAAAAAAAAAAAAACAACAAATGTGAAACTTAACATGATCAATGTCAGATCTCGATTAGCCTACCGAGAAAATGCAAGTTTTCTCTCTATTTTTGATTTGTTTAGATCACATAAAACACAAAACAAATAACATATACTAAAAATAAAACATTTTTTGTTATGTTTCTAGTTCGCTGAGATTGCACAAAGCGAATGGCAAAGAGTATAAACAAACTAGAAAGGTAACAAACTAGAAATAGAAATAGAAAAATCAAAATATTAACACATTATATAACAATAATAAAAAACCATAATGAAACTTTATACCTCCATATTTGATCAAAATGGTTATATCTCAAACAAATGAAAACCTTTTTGGGTGAAATGAAAAGTGTTTCCAACTGAAATCACTACTTTAGATGCAATGGAACAACTCTCTCAACCCATAAATGCACATAAATAGTAAAATATATAAATCCTTTGATGCATGCAACGACATAGGTTGGGGATCTTGATCAACAATGTGACAAGGTTTTCATATGGGCTCTGGTACCATGTTTGATAAACATAGTATTTCCACATAGGTTGAACACCCTAAGTAACTACTCACACAAACATATTTGTTGATTAATTCGGTTGGTTTTCATTGATGTCAACCCTTGAAGAAAGTCTGGTAGCACAAAGGTTTGGGTAATGGACCCAAGTTTGTTTGATGGATAATGGTATGAGTTTTGATATATTTGCAGGTAAGACTATTCTAGATGGATAATACATGTCATGCCATTTCCGATGGTATATGGAACGTCACATAACTCGTCACGGTTAGAGAGTTATGACCATGTGAAGTTGGAGAACCCTGGTGAGTCATCTAGAAGCCCCAAAAGGTCAAAGTAGTCAAAGTGTTTGCAAAGAAGAAATTATTTAAATATAAAGTGAAGTGATAAGTGTACTATAAGTCAAAGAGGATGCAAAAGAAATTATTTAAATAATAAAGTTAATGGAGAACTTTCTAATTATGGAAAGTAGTTAAGTTAAGTGGACAAGTGGTTATAAGTGGGTTAGCCCTAAAATAAAGAAAGTGGGTTAAGATGGTTAGAAGGTAACCCCTTGAGGAAGCTACATGAAATTATAAATAAGAGGCAAAGGTCTTTCATTTAATCACCTATTGAATATCATTGAATATTTATTTGTGAAAGGTTATTTGGGCAGGTATTACTGATAGAGAAAAGTGCGGCAGGAAAACTGTGATAGAAAAGTGCGGCAAAAAAATCGCGGTAGAAAAAGTGTGGCAGGAAAATCGCAGTAGGAAAAGTGCGGTAGAAAAACCGTGGCAGAAAAAGTGGGGCAGAAAAATCGCGGCAGCAGAACGCTATAAGAAGAAAAAGTTTGTTGTGAATGGTTATTTGTACAAGTTTGGTGCATGGTTGATGCACTTGTTTATGGTACAGATTGAGGTACAGGTTGATGCATGGTACATGTTGGCACATGTTATTGGTACATGTTGTTTACATGTTATTGGTATAGGTTGATTACAGGTTGTCTGGTGTAGGTTGATTGGTACATTTTTACATCAATATATCTCATAGTGATAGTATGGCAATGGTTCCATCATTCTACTTATATTTCAAGGTGGTTGGATGGGGCAATGACAGGTGGTTGTAGCCGGAGAACATAGGGGGTTTGTAGTCTCCTTTTGGTTGTAGCCATATAATTGGGGAGTTGGAGCTTCCCTCAGGTTTTATCCTAAGAAACTAGGAGGTTGGAGCCTCCTTCTAGTTGCAGCTGGAAAACAAAGGAAGTTGGTGCTTCCAATGAATGTAATTCTTAAAGACATATAAGAAAAAACATTCTGTGGTTTTCTCCCGCTTTGGGTTTCCAAGTAAAAACACTGGTGTCGTGTGTACGTGTATGATTTCTCATTTGTTCATTGTTTATTTACTCTGCAACTATTGGATGATAATGCTACATTGATATAACACTTGCATTTTGTGGTTAAAAAAGTTTGAATTGCTCTATCACTGATTTACCCCGCCTCTGAGCAATCCAACAATTGGTACCAGAGCAGGTTCCTTTAGGAAACAGTTTAACCACTGGAAGGAGATCATGGATTATTTTGAGAATGGAGTACCAATGTTTAATGGTCAGAATGGTTTAAAGTATGAGATGTGGAGCAGAAGGATGAACGTATTTTTACAGGCACATGGACATTATATTTGACTATCAGTTGTTATAGGATATGATAGTTCGAAAAGGGAAAATACTGCAACCAATAAGGAATCAAAGAAGAATAAAAAAATAGCAATGGATTTCATCTGGGAAGGATTACCTAATCCAGTAAGAGAAAAGGTTGGTAAATTTTCATCAGCCAAAGAACTTTGGGATAAGTTACATGACATATATTCTTCACCCATCGTAGATTCAGAAAATGCCAAAGAAGATACATATACAGATCAAGAAGAATTATGTTCACCATGTCAAACAAATTCAAAAGATGAAGAGTACATAATCACCAAAGGTATGTTGTTTTTCTTTAATTGTGAAAAACACGGACATCTTGAAATAGAATGCCATGAAGGAAATGAGACAGAAAAACTAATTGAAAAGGAAGACAATTATGAATTAGAATTGATTAGTGCTTTAGATGAACTAAGAGAAGAAAATAAGTCACTCAAGAAAGAATTGATGAAACAAAAGGAAAGTGTTCAAATTTTTGAAGAATCCCAACGGGTCATCGAGAACTTAAGAACTCAGCTAGAAGAAGCCAAAAATGATCGAAGAAAATATTGAATGTCAAAAGCGGTATTTGGAAGCCAACATAGCAACACAGAAGGAAGAAGCAGAAATGGGAGAGAAGATATTGACATATCATCTTAAGGAAAGAACTAACGATCTAAACCAGCTTGAGGTAGATTTTGGTCAAGAAGAGAAAGGACTTGAAGAAGAGATAATCACATTAAAAATTCAGCTTGAAGAAGCGAAAATAACAGAAGAAGTCATGAAGTCTCAGATAATGAAGAAAGAATAAGAAGTTGAGAAGCTTGAAGAAGAAGTTGAGAAGCTTGAAGAAGAAGTTGTCACATTGAGAAGTAAAATTGTCAAGAACGTTGAAGAGACAGAAACATCCACATTAGTTATAGAGAATTAAGAGAAGCACTCTAGGTTGCTAGAAGAGAAGAATGAAGAAAATAGAAAGAGTTATGCAGAAGTACTGAAATGAAAGAATCATGGTCAACCAGAATCTAAGAAAACTATTGAATATACATTTTCAAGAAGACCATCCATGTTCAAGCCACAAAGAAGCTTCAATCATGATCATGATTAGTCAAGGTAGAAATTCAGAAGGACTACACCACAAAGAAGATCAGTCACTCCCAGGTATGCAAATTTATTTTATTGTCATTTTTTTTATTGTACTAATTTGGACATAAGGTTGCAGATTACAGGGATTATAAAAGAAATGCCTATGTGGCCCCACGTGACATTGAATGTTACAAATGTCATAACTATGGACACATAGCTAGTGATTGTAGAAGCATGATCGATACTTCCATGAAAGAGAACACTGATATCAGATATAAGAAAGTATGGATAAGAAAACACAAAAAACAAGTGAACAAAGACCATGTCCTAGAGATCACAAGATTGACAATAAAACGAGATGAAGAAAATTCTATAGAGAAAAAGAAAGATGTCAGATATAGAAAGGGTTGGAAAAAAACTAAAAGAAAAGAAGGACAGGTAAATAAGGAACATGTTCAAGAGATTGTACTTTCAGGCATTGTAGTGAAAGATGAATCCACATACATAAAGAAATAAGTCAGAGCTCAAAGAGATGATGAATCTACCAATGAAGACGATGATGAATACATATCAGAGCAGGAATTGTTATGAACCATCTGACTTAGAGACTCCCAGGTAACATGAATATTAGACATGAGGAGTCTATGCGATAGCTGTGACAAACCAAAGAACCATCCTTCGAGCAGCTTGCAGAGTTTGAATAGACAAATCCAGAGCAGTCAGTTAGCATAAGTACAATCAGTTGTATTAGTGAATACTTCATGATAGTATAATGATAAATGGGTCAACATTACGGACAATTGTGTAAATAGAGTCTTGGACAATATGGACAAATATGGATTCGTAAGAACACTTAGCAGGTTTGGACAGATATATAACAATGGATGAGAGCATGGATTCACATATTGGTTCAGAGAGTGGTTCAGACACAAATGAACATTATCACGATGGATGATAATTACACAGGAAATGGCTCGAACAATGCTAATGGATTCCAAATTGATAGATATTTTTTGGACACATGCAGTGCATACAACAGTTCACATTCAAAACATAGTGATGCTCAGAAAAACCAATGACAAAAATCCCTACGAGCTATGGAAAGGAAGACCAACAAATGTGAATTACCTCAGAGTATTTGGAAGCAAATGCTACATCAAAAGAGAAGATGGCAGAATGAGAAAGTTTGTCTCTCGTGTGGATAAAGAAGTACTTGTTGGTTACTCAAGTACAATGAAAGCATACAAGTGTTACAATCTGAGGTTGAACAAAGTCGTGGAAAAAATCAATGTAACAATTGATGAAACAGGTGGACATGAATTAAAGGAAGAAGAAAATGAATCAATGGAACAACTTTACGAAGAAGAAACAGAAGATGAAGAAGAAGTAGAGGGGAAAGATGAAGAATAAGTAGAAGGGAAAGATGAAGAAGAAGTAGAAATGAAAGATGAAGAGGATTAGACATAAGTAGAAGAGCAAGTTCAACAAATGCCTCCAAAGACACCTAGAAAACGAATACAGAAGAATCATCTTTCAGATCATATTATCGGAAACAAGGACGCACGAGTTGAGACTAGAAGAAGAATCTGTTCACTAGAACAAATGCACCTAACACTTTCATCTACGATCGAACCAAACAGTTTTGAAGAGGTCAACAATGATGAATTTTGGAATAAGGCCATGGATGAAGAATTGGATCAAATAGAGAAGAATGACACTTGGGAATTGTGTAGATTTTAACCTTATACAATATCTACTGCAAACAGATATTCAGTAAAAGAACAGAAAATATACAATGGAAAATACAAACATTACACATAGATTTTTCCCCTGGAAACCCAAACCGGGAAAACCAACATATTCTATGTTCATTCATAGTGATACATTCTTTACAATACAATATACATATAGGAGCCAGTGGCATCCAAAACCCTAACCCAATGACCTGGATTAGTCCACAACCCTAATTCCTTAACCAGAAATAGAAAACCATCGGCAAAAACCATGTGCCGAAAAACCACCTAAATATGTGACATGTTTCTCGAGGTAGATTTTTTTTTTCGGTTTCGGGGGCGCTGCCTCGGAATCCCCGCGCGGGGTGATTCTCCCCCTTGCACCCCCCTGTGCGCCCGACGCAGACGCTCAAACACTACTACTCGTGCAAATAATATAAGACATACCCAACAAATTGGTTCCAAGACCAAAGAATAAGAATGTGATTGGTACAAAGTGGGTATTCAGAAAAAAATTTGAATGAAGATGGACAGGTTACAAGGAACAAAGCTAGATTGGTATGTAAAGGATACACACAGGTTGAAGGAATCGACTTTGAAGAGACATTTTCCCCAGTTGCCAGAATGGAAGCAATCTGTGTAATATAAGAGATATAAAAAGTATGCAGAACAGAAATAAAATGCTAGAAATGGAAGAATAACAGTAATATAACCAGCATAATCTCCACAATAACACAAAAATGATATAAGAACAACAACATAAATAACACTTTGATTCAGAAAGCAATTTTCACGGGCCTCTTCAAGGGGGCAACCTCCAGTCGAGCAATGCTCTGCTACAATAATCTCCAAGCTAGGGTTTTCATACCCTCGACCCTTATTTATACTAAATATGTCTATCAAGAGAAGCATCTAGAGGAAGATCCTTCTAGAAGCGAAAGCTTCTAT
>SNQJ01S0210961.1:12619-23836 GCA_010110895.2 Picea sitchensis | reverse complement strand
GGTCTGAAGACCTTTATCATCAATGGTTCCTATGTGAAGCCATATGGAATATTAAAAATGTCAACGACGAGGTTGTTAAAAGAACCCAGTTTAGTACTAGCCTAAGGGACCGCGCACTGAGATGGTACATGAAGCTTGTCCAAGGACTTGCACAGCCTAAGCCACTGAATGAGATCAAGACTGCATTGATTACAGAGTTCAATAAACCCAAGTCGGAGTCACAATGTATTACAGATCTGAAAGAAATCAAGCAGAAGGTAGTCGAACCTGTTTCTGAATTCGACCAAAGATTCAAGACTTTAATAGGCCGATTGACTTTTCAGAACCCATATGAGCAGAACAAAGAGTGGTTCATTGCTTCCCTTTTACCACACATCAGAGTTCCTCTGATGCAACAAAATATTTCTTCACAAGTTGAGGCGCTGGAGATTGCCATGAAGTTAGAATCAGCCCCTATGGGAGAATCTAGCTTAGGTATGAGTCAAATCTTGAGTCATCTAACTAGTTTGTCTCTGCAGGTCGAAGATATGAAGAAAGACAAGGGAAATGATAAAAGAGAAGACATCTGGTGTGTCATATGTAGATCAGAAGGCCATGACAAGGATCATTGTCCATTATTCCATGAATACTTGGCCTCTGGAGCTCCGAGCCCTTTGAAGTAAGTCACCTTACCCTGGTGTGAGGTATGCCGAAATAGACATCGCCCTGGTGAGTGTTATTACATGAAAAAATATGTTCAGACACCCACAAATCTGTATTGCACGTTCTATAATTCCATGGGACATGAAAATATAGATTGTAGGGCTTACGATCTCATGAATGAAAGGTCAAGAGACATATACAAAATTCAAGGTGAAGTACGTGAAGAAGGAAACACTACGCAATATAACTCCCCTGGGAGAGGAAACTTCAATCCTCACGGTGGATTCAGAGGATGAGGACTAGGAGGAGGTATGGGTTGAGGCCAAGGATAGATCGTCTGTTAAAACTATGCACAACTAGGACACCTCACAAGGGACTATCATAACCCTTTCACTACTTGCAGATATTGCAACTCTTTCGAACACGTTATCGAAAAATGTCCATCATTGTTGGCTAAGCTTCAGGAAATACGAGGACCTCAACAGAACCTGCAAGTGCAACTGATATACGCTAAACCTCGCGGAGTAGACCCCAGAGTCATTGTTATCCCTAGAGGAGGTGCTTTTATAGGAGAAGACAGATTGATCCAAGGAAGGACAACAAAAGACTCAGGAATCAGAAAAGCTGCAGAGAAGACCCAAACCTTTGATGCAAAGAAAGAAAGACAAATATTTGAGGAGGCAAGAAAAGAGTTCAAATAAGAACAAGGCTCTTCATCAAAGACATGACCAAAAGTAAGAGAATATGGAATGCCTTAGGAATTTGATCAGTCTGCTTCGCCAAGAGAAGGAAAAGAGGTAATCAAGCTCATGGAATTTGTATATACTTGTATCAAGTTGATTCAGGATGAGAGCATTATACAAGAACTACAAAATTTAATCAGACAGTATGAGCTACGAAAGAGAGACCCCCTACTGAATAGGGAAGTACACCAAATCGCTAAGAAGCGAAGGACAAATAATGAATTACACTTGAATGCTCAAATAGGTGAATATGATATAGACTATGTGGTCCTCGACTTAGGGTCGAAGGTCAATGTCATGATGAAGAAAACTTGGGCACTGATGGGAAAACTGAAGTTGATCTATTCCCCTATCAGGCTCAGGATGGCTAATCAACAAGCTGTCAACCCCATTGGATGATTGGAACATGTCCCTGTGGACATCGACGGAGTAATAACATTTCCAGATTTTGAGGTAATTGAGATAGTTGATGATAGTTGTCCTTACCTTGTGTTGTTAGGAATTGATTGGTCTTTCAATAATTCCACTGTGGTTGATTTAAATAAAATACGTATGACGTTTGAAAGAGATGACCTTAGGGTCATTTCACCCTTAGATCCAGATGAAGGTCAATGATACACAGATCCCATCAGAGAAGAAGACTGTGCATATGAACTGGAAAACATATACAAATTAACATCCAGCCAATAGGATTACATTAATCCTACAACTAATGGAAACCTAAGCTGGAGAAGTGACAATGCATTATAATCAGACTCAGAAGAAGCACTGGAGGACTGGCAGAATAAAATGTATGAAGTATCTACAAGAATATGTGCTAGATTAACCAGAGATGTTTTTTGGATCGGCACAACCGTAAGTAACTTACCCACCTTTGATGGTCTAAATCCTTTAGAAACCTTCTTGTCGAACTTTGAATAAAGTTTTCCAATGAAAAAAAGACTATTGGCAATGGATGAGGTCCTGAAAGAAACACTAGAAAGATGGTGGGGGACACACAAAAACAACATTACAGAATGGTTACAATGTCGTACCTTGATGACAATGCGGTTCTCAGCACAAGTAGAAGGATTCGAAGTTTGGTACATAGGTTGAAGCTACCTAAAGGACCATGTGAGAAGTTGTGAAGTATCCTAGAGAAACATTCATCTAGAGCAGTGGGTGCGCAAATTCATTAACATGTTGGACATAACACCTATCAACTGGTACCTTCAAGCAGAGTTGTGCATCATCACTATAGATTGGAAAGGTATGACTCAGAATTTTGTAACCACCTTCTTATTTGAAAGTCAATATCCTTCAGTAGATCAAGAATTGCATATTGTAAGACAGAAAGTATTCGAGGAGGCATCTAACTTCCCTTTGGAGAAAGAAGAGGACAAATGGATTGCGCCTCTCTAGAAACTACAAGGTTCTTACAACATCAATGCTGATGAAGATGATGATTCAAGAAAGGTGAACATTTCCAAAACAGAAGGCCAAAGAGATTTGGAAGGCCCAAGAGTTGAGTTACCATTCATTGGACAACCAATCAATATTAGGAAAGTCAATATTGGAACATAGCAGACCCCAAAGCTTGCAAATGTTGGAGATTATTGGGATGCTACCACCATTAACAAGATTACAGAATTACTACATGAATATGAGGACTTGTTTCCAACCAAGTTCATTGATATGAAGGGAATTAAAGGGAATATGGGAGAGATGAGGATCACTTTGAAACCAAATGCAAGACCAGTCAAATAGGGACCCTACAGATTGAACCCCAAATATAAGGAGAAAGTAAAGATTGAGCCCGACAGAATGCTGGAAGATGGGATTATAGAACCTGTGGAAGAGTCAGAGTGGATTAGCCCTATGGTGGTGAAAGATAAGAAGACATGAGAGATTAGGATCTATGTAGATCTCATAAGGTTTAAAGATTCCTGTTTGTATGACCCCTTCCCTACGCCATTCATTAACGAAGTGTTATATAATGTGGGAGGCCAGGAAGTATATTCTTTTACAGATGGATTTTTAGGATACCATCAGATACAGATTGCTAAGGAAGATCGCCATAAGACCACATTTGCAATAGAATGGGGGTCATATCAGTATACAATGATGCCATTTGGATTGAAGAATTCTCCAGCCATCTTGGAGATAGCGTTGACGAAGACTTGCAATGTGAACAGGGATGACTGGGATTTAAGAGTACCAGCAATACTATGGGCCTATAGAACCACATGCAAGAAGTTAACAATGTAGACCCCTTTAAAGTTAGTATATGGTCTCGAAGTCATTGTCCCAATGGAATACCTGGTACCAAGATTAAGAATTGTTTCCTTTACAGATATGGATGACACTAGCGTTGTTCAAGAGAGTCTTGCACAGTTGGTCGAATTGAAGCAAGACAGATTTGTTGCAGGAATTCATCAACAGGTACAGAAGGAAAGAGAGAAGGCTTACCATGATAGGAACATCAAGAAGAAGGCATTTAGACAAGGTGATCTAGTACTGGTATATGACAGTAAGTTCATAAAACATCCTAGGAAGTTCAGAACGCATTGGCTCAGGCCATATGAGATTGCCTATGTCACAAAAGGAGGAGAATGGAAGGAAGGATTAGTGAATGGGAGCTGGTTGAAATTGCATTATGAAAACCAGTTGCCTCGCAACTCTAAGTAAAAGCATAAGGAAAAGGGTCTAGGTACCAAGTGCAGTTGAAACTGGGTACCAGACACAGAAAATACAGTCTGCACAAGGAAGGAGAGGAGGCATAAAACAAAAAGAAGAGGCTGCATTGCGCAGTCTGAAGTCGAAGTAAAACAGAAGAGTCAGATCTGAAGTGCCTCGGGACGAGTCACAGGTGAGTGTTGGGGGCCTGTTGGCCCTTGATTATGGAAGTAAGCGAAGAATAAGGAAGAAAAGGAAGAATGCAAACTGCACGGAAGACACAGTGACTGTTAATAGGTCAAAGTGAGAAAAAGAGAAGAAAATATGGAGTGAAGTCCGAGAAAGAAATTCGTTGGATGAGGAGATCGAGGATGACATATCAGCAAGGAAGAAAGATCGTAGAAAACTCAATAAGAGTAAAAAGTCACCGTTGGATACTTTGGAGCACCACGCGAGAAGGAAGGAAAGACGGGCTGGCAAAGCCCTGAAAACGCGGGTCAAGTTGACCTAGGGTCTTAGACACCTAGGGTTTTTGTATCTAGAGTTTTGACACCTAGGTTTCAGCCTAAGGATGTTAGTGAGTGATTGCAATGTATAAATAAGAACCTATTTGAGGGAAGAGGGTTGGTTTGAGTTCGTTGGATCTAATTGTATTGTTTTTACATGAGTGATTATTGTTGTGAGAGAGAAAAGAGTTGAGTATGAGAGCCTTATGGTATTGTAAGATATTCAGCTGGGTGCGAAGATCAACCCTCCAGCTGGGTGCGCAGGGAGGGAAGAGATAAAGAGAAGAAGAGAGAAGATATGTTGGCTAAGAGAGTAGATCAAAACTTTATGCTTTCATCTTAATATATCATAAAGAACAGTTATGTGGACGTATCCCTAGAGAGAGGGTGAACCACGTATATCTGTCTTGTGTGTGTGATTGATGTTGTGTTATTTTTCCTTGATATATTGTTATTGCATTGTTGTGGTAGATCTAATAGATGTGTGGAATAGATCTAAGCTGATAAGTGTTATATGCATGTTGTATTGTTCTAGTGTTAGATCCACTTGATATTTCCCTTGGTTGTATACATCTTTGTCTTGCAACCCCCCCATAGCTTCTTTGGGTGAGACTTCATATGCTTCGGAGGTGTAGCCGAAAGGGCCACTAGTTAGGGCTTGTTGGTGCACTCTTGGAGATGAACCCTGGGTCTACCCTTGTGTCAACAGACATCCATGGGAATAACATCACATAATATTTCATATTTGTAACCCCCTTTCTTAAATTCAACTAAACATTGTTTAATGACTGTTACCCGATGACCCTTTTTCAATGACGAGACTTTATGTGGGCTCGGATGTGCAACTGTCTCCAATTCCAGCTTCTCTACCATCTCTATGGATACTAGATTTTCTGTACTTATGCTGTCCACTATTATCTGGTATACCCTATCCTTGGTATTGCAAGTAGTTCTAAACAAACTCTTTCTTTGAACTAGATTCTCCGCCTCTTACTCTGGCTTCAAGAGAACTTTCCTCATCAATAAGGATATTTCTCCTTCTGCATCTTCTACCTCAACATTTCGGCTCTGCGCTTATGAAATGTGAGTTTTGCCTCCTCCATATCATTTTTTGTCAAGACATTCATAAGACTTATGTATGACCTTTCCACAGAAAAAACACTTTATCTCACCACCTCTGCCTCTTCCTCTTCCTCTGGCTCGAGGAAAAGTATTTCTATTAGCATAATTCCTTCCTTGTGAACTTCCTCCTCTTTCTGGGTGAGTTTGAGGTTTCTTTTCTTCATCCTTGGGATTCTATACTCTGTCCTAGGAAATTTCTTTTTCTCTTCTCTGACTTCTACCTTTGCCTCTTTGACTTTTATTTCGGGCCAATCTCTCTTCATCCTTTAGAGCAATCTGATAAGAATCTTCTACATTCCTGATTGTTACCATGCTTATCTCATCCTCGATGTCATATCTTAGACCATTCATGTATCTGGCGACCTTTTCATCATTACTCTCACGATGACCTGCTATGATGTTAAGTTGATCAGATTAATTTGGTAGTCTTTGGGTATAAACTTGGCTTTCATCTTTGCAACCATTCTATCCAAGTTTTTTATTCTTTTCTTGCCTTTGCAACACCTTTCATCTTTTAGTTCATCCCACCATAGTGTTGCATGCCCTTTAAGTCTAGTGAAAGCATGTTTTACTTTCTTATCTTCCTCGACATCCTCATAGTCAAAGTATTTGTCTATAGCTCTAAACCAATCTAGAAGCTCCTCAACGTCTAAGTTTCCTTGATACATAGGAATACCCATCTTTTCCATGACACCTATTCTTGCAACAGATCTGAATAGATGTTCTTCTGCAAAATCTTCGATTGTAACTTCTTCTTCATCTCTGACCTCATTTTCGATCTTGGCCTCACTGACATATCCAACATCAATTGTCCATCTCTATGTTGTCTCCATAGCATCTAATACATCATGGATTTATCTCATTTCCCTTTCCACAGTTGGATCGGGCATTGGTCTATCTTGACGTCTTATGGGTGGCATTGTTTCAATATGTTCCATGGAGAATTTAAATCACAACTTACCTTATGTCTCCCTTGTTTACAGAAAACAAAGATTGTAGGCTCTGATACCACCTGATGCAACACCCCTACCTCAGCAGGTTCTGCACGACCTCCCAGTCTAAGGATCGTTCTTAATATCCCCTTTGAGTGTGATTTACTCTTTGATTCCCCACAAGAATATTCAACACACAAGTGTTTATCCATATGTCATTCTTAGGAGATATGCATGTGCGAATAAGCACTAAGCGCCAACTCTCATCCACGTGACCAATTGACGTGACCACACTCTTCACTTGAAAAGGTATATCGGGTTTCAAGACTTCGTGACCCCTAGTATGAGTCCATCTGATTCCTTCAATCCCCGAAACCCTGAAAGGATAATAGGTCCTTTGACTCCTCCCTTGGCTTTACTTGATGTCACCTTCAACTGTGACCTGGGGCCTAATGTTTCAGCACCTCGAAATTTCGCGTATCGGTAAATTAAAGTGCAGTAACTCATTTCATCGGCGGCTGAAAATCGCAATAACTAATCGCCATGAATTAACGGTTTTGGACCCCCCCGTGATCTGACAGCCTTGATTCTATCGGGACTTCGCAAATCGGGAGTTTGAAACTCTCGAATCCAAGTCACAACTCCTTCCATGCCCTGAACTCTGAAACGACAAAATTCAAGCACGAGATCAACGATTCTTGTTGATCCGATCCAATGGATACTACTCATCCGGAGCTTACGAGTGCTCAAAGAAACTCATCTTAATATTCCCGTTGGTCTGCAAGATCCAATAGCCCATAGAACTTCAGAGATTCTCCCTCTGAGAATTTCGACCATTCGTTTAGACTTCTCAAAGACTTCTGGCCAATTACCTTGGCATCTTATTCTTTTGACTTAACTTCTACGAGGTAATTTCAGACCTCGTCCTTCCTTTGAATTCTCTCAATCCCCTATCCTACCTGAGCTTGACCTTTGCTACGGATTCAAATCTTCAAAAGGACTCTTGTGCACACTCCTTGCGACATTCACAATAACTTTTGGTTACTCACCACCTCCAACTCTATCCACTTCCCTGCAATAATAGTTCTTCGACCTTCCTCCTTGGTTGGTAAAGTCTAAGAATTCCTCCAGCATGCGCACACCTTGGACGGCTCTATACTATACCTACACTTCTACTAGTATAAGAACAAAGGTAACTCTCCGGAGCCTTTCTGAGATAAACTCAGAACTCGTCAACGCACTCTTTGCGAACTCTCACTACACTCCTTGCAGGACTTCTCAGGAAGAGAAACAATTGAAACTTATACTTCTCCTCTCACAGACTTCATACATTCAACATGAAATCAAGAGAATACACAGCATTGAAATAAAATATATAACAAAGAATGAAATCAATTGTTACATACCATTCAAAAGATGTAACAGAATTCATAAAAACACCATGAGATTGGATCAAAGCTTCTTTATATTAATCCAAGTGAATCTGTACATGGGTTCAGTAGAAAAAGAAATATGTTCATACTAACTCTACAATCTTTGTTCTTCTGCTCTCCCATTCTCGTGCTGTAAAACTTACAAAAATACAATGAGAATAATTGATACAATACAACACATGCGAGGGAGATTTCTAGAGTTTTCCCTCCTACAGCTCTAGCTATCTAATCAAAATTAAAATCTACCTACTTTAAATTCATTTCAATTAAATGCCTCCATATCCGACAGATGAGAGCAACGCTCAATATCTGTTTACAATCTTTCGAACATAAATGCCAATACATCCTCTTGTGTTGTAACATTAATGCTCCATCTTTTGAAATTCAAAATGTCTTCAAAATATGCGCTAGTGCATTCCAGTTGTTTTCACCTTTACACTTGATTTGATGTCTTGCCTACAATGCTCCTGCATCATTTTCGTTCACAAACAAATAACGTCGATGACCAATTTAAGAGTTGTTTGAAAATCGATTGTCGGGGAAATGGACCGATGACCGATGGTTGGATCGGTAGCTTTGGAAAAACGTCTTGCACTTCTAAAGGATGACACTAATCGTTGATGGTCGACAATTTTAGATGAACGATTGTTGTGTATATTGATTTTAGATCAACGATTGAGATTTAAAGGACTGATACAGTAGTAAAACAGTGAATTTTGTGTGAAAATTTTCGAAATTTTCATATTTTTGTAGGTCATTAACTTGTGGAGCATTTTAGAGGCCCTAAATGACATTTTTAGCAATTCAAAACCCACGAGAATAGAGTGTACATTGGTACACTCTGTCTCTATAGCTCAAATAAAATAACTCAAAGAGAGCTATCCAATGAGCTAAATGGTTTGCGAAACATAGCTCGTATGAGAAAGTTACAACCAAAGTAGTGAGGGTAAAATTTTGGCATCAGTATTACTTCCAGAGGGAATAACTCTATGCTCAGAAGTCCATTTTGGGCATAGGAGCATTCTATGGAAATATTATGAACCATGGAATCTAGCAGTGGATTCAAATTTTGTTTATGGGCACCTGAAAATGTGTAGGAAGAGAAATAAGACACCTGTAGCATACATGGATAAATTGAGTAAAGCAAACTAAACTTCTCCAAACCATAACTCTAAGCTCAGAGCCTAGAATTGAGAAAAATAATAGTTGTTGGAAAGGTATTGAGGAGTAGAAGACATATGTAGCAGTAAAAAGAGTGGAATTGTAGGATGTAGTTGTAACGTTTCACTCAGAATTCATATTGTCACATGAGTACAGTCGTTGGAAGTTGTTTCGGGGAGGAATGCATCAAGAAAATCAAAATTTGAATTGGTGCAATGTGTCCTTCATAAATTGATGAAGAAGTAACCTCCATTCTATATGATGAAATGTTTTATGCTATGAATATTTCTAAATATAATTATTACATGAACAATTTTTGCAAAATTAGAGATACATAAAGAAACTTTAGTTCTTACATAAGGACTGGAGTCATGGAAGATACCCAAGGATCTTACATCCATGAGGAAGATATGAAAGTTATGCATGTTAGCATGGGAAATGATGAGATAGATTCAAATGGAAGAAGGGATAGGAATAATCATGTCACTATGAGAATTCGATTGAGTTATTAAATATCTATAGGGAACGTAATGAAAACTGGAATCAAATTCCATGAACCATGTAATTACTTGATGTGAATATTTTTCTAAATAGTGTCAAATTTTGGAGGACCTTCCCAATGATATAGGTGAGTGCCAAAGGTGAATTTTGTGTAATTAAGAGTGTATATTCTTAGGATAGTACCTATCAATAATCCTAGAGGCACACTTGAAGAGAAATATCTTGACAAAAGAGAGGCTAAGCTTACTAACATGGCATTGTCATTAAGAAAAAGAGCACTCTGCAGAGAGTGTTGTGTGGGGATGTTCTAAATTAATCCTAGGGTGAATTGGACAGAAAATGGATCAAGCTTGTGCATATGGATGAAGCATCAAATAAATGCAAAGGAAAGTGCAAGGAAGGTGTTTCAATATTTTCAAGGGTCTAAAGGAATAATAGTATTCAAATGATATAGAGATTGAATGGATTTCAAAGGAAGTTAAATAGATATTTCACATAGGGTATGAACCCAACAAGTAAATAATGTCATTGCATGCACAAGAAGTAAGGATGGCTCCATAACCTTGAAGATAGAAATATAGTAAAGTCAGTGAAGCTTGTTGCAAGAAAAGGAGAAAGGATATCATGAGATGAGGTGTGACTTATGGATGGATCAATAATCTATATGAGAAAGCATGGGAATGTAGGAAGAAAGAGTTTTCATATATGATCTAGCAACTCTTTTCTAAATTTACATAAGCAAGAAAGATGCCTATATTATCAGAGTGCGCAGCAAAAGCAAGGTACAAGTGCAAATGGAAAAGGGTGGATTTTCCATGGAAGTAGGGTGGTCTTGAATGGCCAAAAAGTGCTTCACATCAAATCACTCAATGAAGTGGAGAGATATTTAATATTGAGAAAATACATGGGAGACAAATAATATTAGAAAGAATACATGAAAGAAGTATTTCAATATGGTGAAATGCCAGTCAATTATAATGGTATTCCAATGGTGGTTTGGTCAAGAAAAACGGGAAGTGGTTAAATAGAATGCAGTGTTAATGTTCAGTTGGAATAGTGCATGGTACAACACTATGAATATTGAGAATTTAGACAAAATATGTTGGGATGAGATTCTTTGCATAAAGTAGTTGTGAGATGGCAACACTAGTGGACCAACTAATGGTTGGAAATGCATAATGATGAAGTGAGGCTTTGCTAGCAGGTGTAGAATAGGGGCTAGTGGTGAAAAATTGAGCAACATAGCAGCGCATAGGGTATCAAGGTTCTACATAAATTCAAATACAACCATCTACAACAATAAAGCTAAATAATTGATTAATATGAAATAGATATGCATTGGATTGTGTGATAGAATTGATGCATGTGCATGAAATATGTATGGAAGGTCAAATGTTTGGTGCATACTAATCTACATTTGTGCAGTAGACGTTCCTTAAAATGTTGGTGGCATGATTATAGACTAAGAGTCTCTCTCTCTCTCTCTCTCTCTCTCTCTCTCTCTCTCTCTCTCTCTCTCTCT
>SNQJ01S0210958.1:4846-15947 GCA_010110895.2 Picea sitchensis | reverse complement strand
GTGGGTTTAAAATTTCTACATAATATAGAAAATAACCTTAAAACAATTATTTTAAGTTTTTTACCAAATTGAGAAAAAGAGAGTGAAAACCTTCCAAACTTTTGGTGGATGTAATAGGAGCTATAGTGGTTTGAATTTCTCACCGTCAAGACCAGGTAAAATTTTCTTGCTTGTTTGCAGAAATAAAAGGGTGTTATTGAATGGTGAGAATGAGAACATGAAGATGTCGAGCAAGAGATACTATACAATTTGGAGGTATTGGAGGCTCTCCTTGTGAAAAAATGTTTTCTTCAAACATGCATTTGCAAAAAATATTGCTACATCTTTTGATTGGTTATTGGAATGTAGAGGCGGATTGCTTTATGATGGATATTCAATCCTTGACCATAGAAGTGGATGATATAGATTTCATTAGTGGTCTTTTCTACCGAGGAGAGGTTGTTAACCTTTAGACCCGAGGGGTAATTTCCTTGACTATAGAGGACTATATTGCGTCCTATTGCACCCTTGGAACCCAATGACTCAAGATTCAAGTCCTGATTCGAAACATAGAGTATTTGAGTTTGAAACTAATTCTTCATACCATCAGCAGGATCACAAGATTTGTGGCACTACATTAGGCATCAAGGTCGTATATGTTTTATGTAGTAGACTGCTTACACCTACTAACAACTCAAGCACTTCTTTACTACAATGCATGAAGACTCAAATTATTGAATGGAAGAATGGCAAGATGAAAAACTTTAGATATGGAAACATCTTCTGCTCTTTCGTCTTATTTGAGAGTTCCTGCCATTACTCCACAAGTCTTAATGCCACCACATTGACTCAAGGAACCATGTTTATTGCAATGGTCCAAGGTAATACAATGCTTGGGAGGTGGGAGAATATTCTATACACATGATGATGCATTTTTCGATTGTTCAGAATGTCAGATCATTATTGTAGACGGCTATCCCTACAGTTAGCTAGTTACAAAATATACGTGTCTTGGTCCCTCCACCCAAGCTCCTACTATAAGGGTTGGTTTTGACTCTAGATTCACCACGGACCCAAAGATAATATATAGGAGACACTTGGTCAGAGAGGTTGGTGATTAGAAAGAGGTTGGAAAAAAATGTTTCTAGGTCAAAAATCCCACAGCAATAAGGATATGTATGGGCTTACCGTCTCCACGGGTATAGCCAAAAATGTGTTTGCTCTGATGTGCAAAGAATCATTACCTTTCTCCTTGAGTAAAATGTTGTAGTTATGTCATCTCAGGTTGGTTAGAGACGGTTTTGTATGGATAAATAGAGTTAGGTAACTAACCAAACCCATAAATCAACATTTAATTAGGAAAAATATATTTTTTTGTATTTATTAGCATGCACGTGAATGTCCCTTGAGTAGCCCACATACACACATGTTGCATAACTACTAGAGTGCATACATCTTCCAAAAAGATGTATTTTAGAAGATCTCAAAAAGGTATTTGAAATAATTGTCTATAAATAGGATAGAGATTAGGCTAAAAAGAACATTAATGCTTCAATGGTGACAATTGACACTATAACACATATATGAAATTACCATTAAATATCATTTTGGTTTTGATTGTCATAAATTTTGTTTTGTTAATATTAGTATTCATACCCATATTAGATAAAAAATACATTAGATTATTTCTTTACTTATGAAAATCATAAGAAATCATGACCATAAAAACAATTTAATTAGTATAAAAAAAAATATTGATTATTCTATCTAAAAACATACTAATACATCTTGCATCATACAGTTAACTCTCTAATGTGTTTGATGTATATACCAAAAATGGCACCATTAAAAATACAACCTTTCTAAAATCCTATACTACAATTAATATCTTTCAAACAGCCTCAATGTTCCTAAACAGTCGGCTTTTAGTAATGGCATGGCATATAATATTGTCTGCTTTCATCGATGCATGAGAAATACTGCTTGAACAAACAAACAAAAAAATATATATATATATAGCAATACAGCAATGCTAGATGTTTCTGCAGAGTGTGGTTTGACTGAAAATTTAAGTTTCAGTTAGATTTAGATTCTATCAAATTAGTCTTTCGGCAAATTTTGAAGGACATATGGACATGGAACGATTAAACAACAGTAACGATCGGAACTTGTACAGCAGAGATCTGCTTCTCAGCATTTTAAGAAATGTTGAAGACCAGCTCGACGAAGATGTTGATATTCCTTCATTGCAGAATTCGGCAATTGTCACAGCAACCGAAACATATGGAATGGAAGTTGAACACGTTGAACAGCATTCGGTTTCCAGTGTGACCGTTAGGTTAGTCAGCCCGGAGTATTCGTTGCATTCTGAAGACACTATCTCGATCCAGCCAGTACGAGTAGGAATTTGAGAATTTATCAGAAAATATTGATATAAGTCAGATAGAGGACGAAAGGTTCCATCAGAACATACATAGCGTGAGATTCAATTGGAATGGTAGTGAAAACTACCCTATAACAGAATTGGCTGACAATATTATCTTTGTTCGGGTGATATGGGCTTTCCGAGACCGTGAGAATGGAAATCAGACCGCGAGAATGCAATTTATATGGAGTTCGAACTTCAGCTGGCTTGAGATCATGCGGCATCTAGAGCATAATACCTATCATAGCGAGCCGTTGCTATGCACAATAATGATCGTCGTTCTACTGATGACTTCACAGAGCATGATCCCGTCCAAAGACGACTAGCATTGGATGGTTTGTCCACAGTTACCATTACCCACCAACAACAAGTTGACAGTGGTGGTTCATTGATATGCCCAATTTGTTATGACCCGTTTACCATTGGAGACTGTGCAAAACAATTGCCTTGCGGGCATCTTTATCATCCTCGGTGCATCCTTGAATGCTTTATGCGTCGAGTTTCATGCCCAGTTTGCAGACTTGAGCCTATTGCTCCTATGTTGCTTAACCAATGACCAATGCCTCAGACGTGCATTCAAGTCACTCTGTGTAGATATAGGCTATAATCCACAGTGATCTATCTATAATTCAATTTTTTGTCCAATTAAATAATGTCTCCAAACTCTCAAGGCATATACAATTGAATTATATATTACCAAGAATTCTTTGTCCATGTCAGGGGTCTTTATTATCAGCACTGTCGTCAACAACGCCTTGAGCCTTTGAAATGCTTCAGTGCATTTCTCAATCCATACAAAAATTTTGTTTTTCTTCTGCAATTCTGTGATCAAATTATTTATCTTCGAAAAACCTTCGACGACCCGTCGGTAATATCCTACTAAACGCATAAAGCTACATACTTCTTGTACGCTCATCAGTGCTGGCCATTCCATTACACTCTCTACTTTCATTGGACCCATAGTCATACCTTCACCAGTTCTGATATGTCCCAAGTAATGAATCAACGATTGGTTGAAAGAGATTTTGATAGATTTATCTACAATTTATTTTCTTGTAGACACTATGGGACCAATCTCAAGTGTTCATTGTGCTCTTCTTTCATCCGAGAATAAATCAATAAATACTTGAACAAACTTGTCCAAGTATTCACAGAACACCCCATTCATCAAACTCATGAATACCCTCAGGGTGTTTGTCAAACCAAATGGTAAAACTATAAACTCATAGTGTCTGAATCTCGTTTTAAAAGCGGTCTTGGGGATATGTTCCTCCTTAGTCCGTAATTGTTCATATCCTGATCTCAAGTTAATATTCAAAAATACCATTGCTCCTTTCATCTAATCAAATAGATCATCAATTCTTGGCAACATATACTTGTTCTTTACCATTGCTTTGTTCAATCGACAGTAGTCAATACAAATTCTCCATGATCCATCTTTCTTTCTAACAAAAATCATTGGCACACCCCACGACGATACGCTTAGATGTATAAATCCCAAATCCAACAACTCTTTCAATTACATTTTCAACTCTTATAATTCTGGTGTCAACATTCGATATGGCATTCTCGCAATAGGTTTTGTTCCATGTTTCAAATATATGGTAAACTTAAGTTCTCTTTCTGGCGGAAAACCTCGTAGTTCCTCTAGAAACATCTCTGCAAACTATGATACTACTAGAAATTTTTCTAATCCTTTTGCGTCCCTTTTTTCATTTAGCGCTAAGATGGTGTATAAATTACACCCCTTTCACAGACTCTTCTGCAATTGTAGGGAAGAAATAAAAATCAAGGACACTCCCCAGTTTATTCCTACAATTACTCTACTATGCCCCAATTAATCCGTCAAACTTAACCATTTCATCTTACAGTTACGTATCTCATCATGAGATTCTAACCAATCTATGCCTATAATTATGTCATAATATCCTAATATAATGATGTATAGGTTGGCCTTCATTTCAAAATTACCCAATTTATTGCTACAGTCCATAACCTTTCATTCAAATTTCTTTTTGGCACCCGATGCCATTTCTATGTATCTAAACTCGTCCTCCTTGACTACCTTCACCTTAATTATTTTTAGGGTTGCACTAGAAATAAATCTCTTTGTAACACATAGATCTATTAAGATACTAAAATTTTGATCAATGATCGTACTTGGTGTCTCGAGCACAGTTAAGTGGTGTCTGACCTGGTGGTTATTGACCGCTGCATGTCTCACGTGGGTCTTGCCCAAATCTCCAACAGTAGTGGGTCTAGACGATATGAATGCCTTGGCCTTCTCAATCGGGAAATATCATTGGTAATGTGGCTCCTCACATGTCCAACATCCAATCTTCAATCCAATGCTCCTGTTCCTCGAAGTAGAATTTGTTGGCATAGCAATTTGTGATCCTGGTTTGTTCCGCCGAACATGCCTAAAATGTTGTTGTTGTTGTTGTAGACGATATTGTTCATTCTTCCGTGGTCCTCTATAAGGACTCCTCTTTTGAGGATTCTATCATCGCAGTGTCAAAAACATAGATCCTTTAGGCATGTCTCAATGCCCTGAAGTTTTTCTAGCTATTGTATGATGTTTTTGCGCTCTTTATTTCATCTGTCGAGTTGGTCTAGAAAGATTCCTTCCTTGACCCCCATTGTTCAGTTCTTCCTAAGCTATGAGGGCCTTCTGAACTGAATAGTGCAATTTTTGAGGCAATGGGATCCTCACCTTCACATGAATGTTGAAGTTAAGGCTAAACACAAACTTGTTGACCTTCAACTTCTCTATGTTTAGATGTGGAGCATACCTAAGTATCTCCAAGAACCTGGACTCATACTCTGACACCATACAAACACCCTGTCATAAGGCGTTGAACTCATTAAGCTAGATCTCAATGAATTCCTCAGACAAATACCTCTCTTGGAACCGTTTCTCTAACAAATTCCATGACATGTCTTCGATGGTCATGTTTATTTGAGGTAGAAGTGTCTTCCAAAAAAGTAGAGTGCTCCCTTTCGGTTGAAAAACTACCATGTAGACTTTCATGTTGGAGGTGTAATCACGAAGTGCAAAGCATATCACCATGTTCTCCAACCATGCCTTGGTGGCTAAGCCATCTGAGGCATCCCAGAACTCAATAAACTTCATCTTCTTGAGTTCTCTATGTATACTACTACTACCAGTTGGGGCACGATGTGAATTTTCATTGGGCACAGGCACTTTGCCCTCATCTCTATTTAGACGGTTGAACAATGCCTCTCGAATCCTCTGAAACAATATCATCATACCTACCACATCTCCCACAACAACCTTCTCTTACTCAGTGGTTTGTTCTTCTCCCTGGGGGTTAGACCCCTTTGGCGTGGATACTATCGGAGGTGTCACACATTTTCCTCCAGCACCACATCGTCTACCTCCCTGCATCCACCAAAACATGATTATCTGCATGGACAATTTTTAAAATTTAATTAGCGATATAATTTTAATCATTTAGTTAACACAGTGGAAGGCGTAATGGTCCAATGTCGTAGGGTTGAAACCGCTCTGATACCATATGTAACAACCCCTCTTTTATGACATAAAAGTAAGGGAGTACAATAAGATATATATATATATATATATTAAAACCTTAGTTAGAACAAGTATTACATGAAACAACATTCATCATTACATACACATTCTATTTTTATTCATATCAATCCACGACAAGATTTAGATACAAATTCAATGTTACTTAGAGATTCGCCACATCACATAAGGATAACATACAATGGCTAACCTCCCAACCTACCCTGCAAGGTTAGGGCCTCCAAGACACATAATCAATGCTCAAGTCCAAGATTCATCTGATTGATTTTCACCATTTAAGGTCGTAGGACTGGAAATTGTTCTGAGGAACAAGAAAGTATCTAATTCCCATAACTTCAATCTATTCCAAAGTTCAAACTAGAGTTAACAACATTCATAATGAGTGTGCAGAATAACCTTTTGAAAGTCCAAAGCTTAGGAGAATTAGTTCAAGGAGTGCACAGAGCCCCCTCAAAGTCTGTGGAGGCCTTTATCTTTTGAAGAAAGGAATATCAGGAGAGATAATGAAAAACTACATAGAGTAAGCACAAGATGTGTACAGAAAACCTCATTGTCTTAGGATCTTCCTCTGGATTCAAATTAGTTGTCGGATCCATACTAGATCCCTCTATGATGCACATAGGCCCTTTTACCTTCCTTATGCAAGTCCAACGAACCCGTGGGTGCTTATACGAAGCCCCTTTTTACTCCTCGGAATCGAGCCACAGGTGCTAGTCCCTTTTCCTCAGTAGAATCTCACATGACCTTGGGCTAGAACCAAGTTCTTAACTGAAAGGCGTTATTCAAAGCTTTGAGACTCAGACGCTCTATGAAAGTTGACCAACGCAACACTCCAATATTCCAGAGTGGTTACCGAACTAATTCATTCATAAAGTTGACATGACCGATGGGCATAGGTTTTATAGTGTCCTTCCACTTCAAGTCCTTTCAAATGCCAAATATGACGATTGGCGGAGGTTCTGCTTCCTCCATGATCTATGGATGAGATCTGATTTGGGACTTCGGGCTTTGGGAAATTCCATGACTCCAAGACACGATACCTCTCGGACAAATGAATGTCGAACATTAATCTATGACTCACACTCCTACTAGAGCCAATGATTGTAATTAACAATGGAACTCTCGCACTCTGGGGTTCCTCGCTCCAAACGACCACCACCAAACTTCTAAATAGTTGAACGCCAAATTGGTGAAGGGTGGATATATATAGCTGATATCCCCTTATTTGATCAATGATGAAGATTAACTCCAGTGATTCATAGCTTTGGGGATTCATCCACTTTGCAACAACTACCTCCAAAATCTCTCGGGTAGCAAAAGTGTTGAATCTCTGAATTATGAGATCTACGGCTCACATTCTCTTGTGCTCAGATCCAATGGTTGGGATGTGATCACCTTTTCTCACACTCTCCTATGGTTTGGGTTTGATCCAATGGCCTAGACCTATTTCCGCAGTCAATCCAATGGTTTTTGTGGCTTCTTCTAAAACTTTTAACATTCGAACAATACAAGAATTACATAGTGTACCAAACTACAAGTTAAAGGAGTATTACTTGACAACGAATCTCGAGTTTTCATTTAGAAATCAAGGGAGCTACTAGAAATTGTCAAGATAATCCATCTCCATAAGTGTGTGTCAATTACAACTCGAATTCCCAAATTTTGGATTCATAAAAGATTTATATATCCACAACTCAACTCTGGATCCAGATTCGCAACCCGTCATGCAGTGACCAAATGAAGCTATAGTATGGGAATGCAATCAACTATAAAAAGATTCCAACGATAGTCCCAAGTTCAGAAAATAGAAAATATATACAGAGATCCATTGATTTCATTTAAAATTTTGCAACCTATTAAAACTGATAACTAAAGGATCAATTTGAATTCCAAAGTTTCAATCAATTCGCAGTGATTTCAATTTCCATAATGGAATAGAGTACAACGATCCAACATTCTAAACTTTTCAATTAGAAAACTATAATCATCCCAATGACATTTTAAATTCTATATGGCAATAATATTAACAAATCATACAAATTCGAAATTTTGAAATGGAAAACGATAATATAAATCAATGAGTTCTACTTTTCAATTGCATTTTATTAACAATGAATCCATCAGCTTGAGATTTCGAGAAGCATCTTATACACAACTTCCATGAAGAAAATGAACTCGTGGATTAATAATTTGTGTAGTGACCAAATAAGATTTATCTTCGAGAGTTTCAATAGTTGTAGCAATCAAGACAAGAATAGCTCCAATTTCAACACAATTTAGGAGTGATAATTGAATTCACAATATAAAATTTATCTTCGTTACAATAAGAATTTTTAGAAAATAAAATATTGAAGCCAATGTAAATGGTGGGTTGAGGATGTCCTATTAAGTCTTGCACTCATTTTCTTCTTCTGCTTGTTAATCAGAGATATTTCACCGGTAACTCCAAGCCAATGCTAGGGATTCTCTTCTTCCCCCTTAGCGCCCTGAGATGGAAAGGGGCCACACATGAGAAACCAACAAATGATAGCTCCAAGACTTGCCTCGCAAGGAAGAAATTCCACTCTTTTTACAATCTTGGTATCCCAACTCTCACAAGTAAAACATAGTTCAATAAAAATTTACCAGCATAACAATGCTCATCGGGTCAGCCTTTTTTCCCGTCTATATCATTTGTTTTATAGAAATTTCTTCACTCTCACATGCCCTCGTGCACAATAATTAACTTTTTAGTTTAAATTAATTATGATTATTCACCCACACACTTGTCATGCTCTCCCAAAGTTGCACAAGTAATTACCAATTTTTATTTTATTTAAAAGCCAAATTCCCTCACATTCCCCAATGTGTTCCTATTTTCTCTCTTAGTTATCTCTTTGTTCCCCAAATTCTCATTTAATGAATGTCTCCTAACTAAATATTAGTTAGAGTTGGATTAGGAGTCTTCTTCTAGCTAGACTAGTGGTAGGTTGACTCCATATTCTATTCTATGTACACCCATTCTCTCAAGTTATTATTTATTTCTATTTTAAAAATCTCCTTTTATTAATTTCATGCACACGTGTGCATTTTATCAAATCTTTAGATTTTACTCACTTTTTCCTAGAAATTGATCTCAAATCTTTAACTCATGTCATAATTCATTTAGTCCTTTATTTAAATTTAGACTTAGATGTAGGCTTAGACGTTTGTTAGTCTTTATAATTAATAATCTATCGTTTAATTAATTATTTTTATCCAACAAGGTCTAATCATTTCAATGTCTTCTAGGCTACCTACATTTATTGAATCAAGTTTAATTACACGACATGCCCTTCAAGATGCACCTCAGTGCTCCAAGGGTGCCACTTGCCTTAGACTTGGTTTGGAATTTTTTCTAACCCTTCGAGTCAACACTCCACTTGGGCGACCTTGTGACAGACTAAGGGATTCTAAGGAATAAGGACTATGCCTTATTGTGCACACTTTAGAATCTTTGTGAGCGGCTATCTGAGTCTGCTCTCATGACATTGTGGACCTCTTGAACTAGGTAATCGTTAACCTACCATTCAGACCATGGCGGGAGTGCTAGTAGGTTGTGACATGGACGTTGCCACACCTCTCCCTCAAATGTCTAGTTTTTTTGCATGGCCCCCTACTCCTTATGTGGGTCAGATTAGCAAGCATCCTCAAGACTGCATCCACTGACAAAAACTCTGTCAATAATCCATATACATAAATCATACGGAAATCAACCATACATCACATGTGTGTAATAATGAAATACTCAAACAAATATAATCCACTCCCCGACTCAATCCGGAGTCCAAGGAATTCCATTGATTCCATCGACATCCACAACCTGCCATGTGTTCTGCCGAGTTAGGAAGACTCGACAATAATATATTCCAACATATATACATCAAAATAAAAATAAGTCACAACACATCATTTCCATTGTATATAACCCATAATCACAACAAAATCATAATATACCATAACTGAATCACTTGCACACAAGTGTCATAATTGAATCATTTGCATGCAAGTGTCCTCAAAGAGTAATTCAATAAAAGTGTGCTCGGTAGAACGCGATGTCACAATGAGGTGATTACATCTATGTACTATATATTTATAACATTGTATGAATATATTGTAGATATGGCTAAAGTCTTTTCCACCAATCTTATTATGCTATGTCTCATTGCATATCTTAATAACCGTAACCCTTTGTGGATCGAGGATCTTGATTTGATGTTCACCTATAAGAGAAATTACAAATTTTTAATTGAAAGTTTTTTTGGTATAAGCATGGTTAAATTATGTAGATTCCATCACCTCATAAATTGTAACCATCAAAACATTGACAAAATTCCAAACCTGTGACTTGCATCCATAGCCTTAGTAATAGTATAGTTAACTAATTTTGATGATAAACCATTAGTCTTAACTCTAAACATAGACATCCATCCAAAGCCCAATGAAGAGGATCTTAACAATGAGAATCACCTAATTTTTTACAAAACCAAAACTAATATTTCCTTAAAAGATTTTAAGTTAATCTATAATAATAACAACATCGAGGACTTTTATCATAAATTTGGATTAAATATTCAAGTTCTCTTCAATATTTTATCTTTTTATTTAAGTTCCATGTTGCAATATTTGTTGGTTATTATAATGTTTAATGTTATGTTCCAACGTAATGTTGGGAATACATTGACATTACACACTCCATAACATTGGGCTATAAATACACCTCACTTTTCTTGATGCAATAATGAACCTAAATTCCCTCAATTCTAACAAAAATTATAAGTAAACTCTAAGTAACTAAAATCTCCATCCATCATTAACTTCACTTATCAATCCTTCAAAAACGCTTTAATTTGTTGCTATAAATATAATCATAAACATCATCTTGATTTAATTCATATCACAAAACCAATACTTCTTTTTCAACAAAACAATTACTAATAACTCAAATACAATGTGTATATGAAATGCACATTGCCTCTACTAACCCCCACATTGTCTTAAAATACAATGGTTAAGACAAGTGATATGCGACAATGACATACATCAATATTGCAAGGTTGAAATGATCCTATCCTATATGATAGTGAAGGAAACATTACCTCAAA
>SNQJ01S0210955.1:0-14799 GCA_010110895.2 Picea sitchensis | reverse complement strand
AAAGTAAGAACAAAAATATTTTTAATGTTTTAAAAATATTAAACTAATAAATACTAAGCGAATATGATTGAAACAATGATAAAAAAACAGTCAAAGCTAATTCATGCAATCATCATTTCATTCATATATAAACAAATCTGAATAAAATAAAGCAATGCATCTACTCACCTCTAACTGATTAATCATAATAAACCAAGTTCCTTTTCCTGCATTGTATGAGCTATGGTTTGTCCTGTATTAAGAGGAAACCTATGACAGAGACAAATATAAATTTTTCCGAAGAAATTCAAGGAAGTATTTCTTGCATTTGGACTGAATTTAAAACAACAGAAAACTAACCAATTAATATCCCGCGATCTTAATATAATCAATAGAGGACGATGAAAGAAATTTCAATACTGGGAATTGATATTATCAACCATTTAATAACATAAGTAAATTCAAATATAATAAAAAATTGATTGATCACAGGTGCAAACTAAATCAATAGATCATGGACAACATTTAAATATTTAGCGATATGAAACATTGTATGATGACAAGACTAAAGATAAATCAACCATAATAATATCTCATAACACAGAAGTAATAGGAGAATACAATGAGAAAAGCATTGCACAATTCACACAAGACTAAAGCCAACAACAAATTGTTTTTCCCATATCACTTACATAGTCATATGTTCATCTTGTAATCCAGAAAAAGTTGTCCTTAACACTAAATAACAACAACTATTTAAACAAGTCTTGTATCAGTAACCTCATATCATACAAGATAGAGGATGATCCCTAAAAATAAGTTTGTTTTGAAAAAAATAGAATAACAACAAGAATATTCCTGTAGGAGTCTTTACATAAAAAAATAATTACATAAATGAGATTTTTCTTTCAAAAATGAGAAATTACTAAGCTATTGAGTGCTTAATCCATAATTCCTTCTCCTTGAAAATAACATCATTAACTGTTGTTTTCCTGAAAAACATAAAACGCAATCGAATTTTAGACAACAATACAAACTAATAATTTCAAAAGATAAGCTACATGTTTCTGTAGCTAGTCTAAAATAGTAAATAAAAAATTAAAACAAAATCCATCTATTTTATTTTTCCAACATAATCAATTAAAAAAAATTCAAAACAACTTTTTACCATTTCAGAGATAAGACAAAGAAGCATCTGATAAATTTGAATTTATGATGGTGTTAAAATTTATGAAGTTTTTAATAAACACAATACCAGCTTGCTTAATGCTTTTGTTTGCCAAATTTAAATCTGAATTACTCTATTTCTTATACCTACGATTTTTCTTGACAATCGATTTGTTAAAGAAACCTTGAGTCGGCTCAATAGTAGGGGCAGGAGAAACCCTATCCTTTAACACATCTATAACCTCCTCTAATGACTTTCTGGACATGAAATCATATATTGGGTTTTTTCCAAATGGGTTCTGAATAGCAACAAAAGTTCAATTTGTGGTTGTGTGGTCTTCAAGTGGATCAACACCTTGACTTTTGACAATAGGGTTACAGGGACTGGGATTTGTATTAAAATGAAGAGGTGGTTCTATTGTATTCTCGGGTAGGGTAAAATCATTTCGAAACAAGAAATCTGCCCAAGTATCCCCAGTCTTAGATAGATGCGAAAACACAAGGCTTCGAATAAGACCATGGTGGAAAAGGATTGAAAGTGGGTTTAACCTTTGTCTATGATAAATCTTATACATTTTATGGAGACTCATGAACAGTTAGAAAGACATATGTAACTTGAAACCTAGAAAAACCATCAACAGGCTTGAATCTCTAAGCAAAAATAAACAAAAACGCTTACCTCAACCGAAATGGAAATTCCGAGATATTTCCCTCCAAAGAACGAGACATATATATGAAATGGTGTAGTTTCTGAAGACATTTCCCCATAGACAGTAATTGAGCCTATTTTAGAAATGGGTTTCTGACGGTTTCTCCAAATTGGAAACCCTTTGCTCAGAAAACCTCCCACAAAAACATGTCTCAGGTGTGAAATTACGGATTTGAAAAACTTCAGATTCATTTGATTACGATAGATGAACAAGAGTAGCGAAGGGTGGGTTGTGTTCTCCAACACACAAACAATAGTAACAGGTCTCCTTAAAAAATGAATGCGAGTCTGGTTGATGCAAGACAAAAGGGTGACGTGGAATGTAAGTACGTCAGTCTTATACCATAGTGATAAGATTGTGATATGAATGGTAAGAGCAAGATTCATATTTCGAATTTAACCCAAGATTATACACAATCACACATATATCAAATGTAAAAATCACATAATCAAAAATCAAATCGACTCAGTCATATCTCCCAAAGTGTATGAATCAAATGTTATGATAATGGATCAACGAATGAAAAAGATAGTTTTACAATCTTGTAAGTTTATAAAAATATAGATTCCCTTTAGGTGTAATCCCATTAGCAAAAGAAACCAAGAAATTAAGAATTGTATGATGATTACTCGAGACAATTTTTTTTTCTAATTTCATGCTTTCAGTCATGAAATTAAACAAAACAAACGGTATATTAAAAACAAAAAACTCTTACACACAACTAGCCCAATGAATCTTTTCAAAACGAAAGATGAGAAAAATATTTGCAAGGAGAAGGAGGAAGCTACAGGAAATTTTTTCTTATGAAAAAAACATTTTTCATGATAAAATTCACATGAATATTTGGCTGCCAACAATGGCGACACGCCGGGCGAAGCAATTATCTCTGGATCATCATAACTTTATATCAGGGAGCAGCTGACTCAACAATAATTATTAAAAGAAATTAAATGACAGATCAAGCATTTCAACAATAACTTAGAAAAAATTACACACTCATAGTATTGGATAAAGTTTTGTCCAAATATTGTAATCTGACATCTTGTTTTGATCAATGGGGTAGCAATGTTTATACAGATAACTCCAATACCGTTGACAAGGCCATTTCTTCCAGCAGGTGTCAATAGCCTCAACAGAGATGTCATTTAACCCACTCAAGTACTTCTATCCCATCCAAGAGTTCTCCATTTATGATAAAAGCATCCTGACACGTGATCAATTTAAAAAAAACATACATGAGGATCTTCGAACCCGACATTGTTTCGCTGCCAGCAGGCCTGTTTAGTACCTCAACGAAGTTGTCTTGGTATCATGTGTGCATTTACCCGTTGCCAACATACCTATTCAGAATCCCGATGGGTTTACAACACAATTCCCACACATTACAATGCTTCCAACTCTCTAAAAATGTTTATAATATTTTTAGAAACTTTGTGATATCAAGAGAGAGGGGTGATACAAAAGATTTCAAACCTAGGCAATTATAGGATTGATATTTAGAATTGTTGTTTTGTTCTTTTGGGAACTGATACCATTCATCACAATCTGGACATTTAGATTTCAATCAAGAAATTATCTCAGGAATGGGGAAGAAATCATAGTTATTCTCATTAAAATAGGGATGTCGTTAGATTTTTTTTTAAGGATAATCATGTTTCCCTGCGATTTCAATGAAAACCAGGAACACTGACTGAACAAAAACTTACCGTAACTAATTTGAGTTTAGAACTTAATGTTTGGATGCTTTGAACTGTTATCAATTGTTTCTAATGAAAAAATACAATTCCATTCAACAATGAAAGATGATTCAGAAATAATCATTAGGGAAAACAAAAGCCAAAAAATAAAAATAAAAGCAAAAGAACACGGAAACTAAAAATATTTACATGGGGGGAAACTTGACTTTTCTTAGGCATAGTCTTTTTTGAGAGACTAAAAGAAAATAGAAAAATTCTTATTAATATGAGTGCAGTCCTACTCATGGCACCTTGGGTCAGGGTTGAATTGATAGTTCAAATTTACTTATCTCTTTACTTTCCATTTAAAATATTCATGATGATACTGCGTTTTTGAAAAGAAATATTCAATGAAAAGGAGAGAGAAAAATATTTAAAGTGGACTTCCCTAACAACATTCATATTATGGTTCTCTTGGTGCGCTCACTTGTGTTCATAGCTGCATTATTACAAAGAGAAACAGTGACAAATAAAACTAAAGGAAACCTACTCCTAAACCTAATCTAAACTACTAACTAGATCAAAACGCTAAGTAAAATCGTATTTCTAGTGCAGCCACAAGAGCATCTTCAATCCTACAAGGCATAGAAATTCGAAAATCAGAATAAAAGAATGTAGTATTTGCAGATACAAAATTTCATTCTTACCTCCTATATATTCATTTTAAAAAAAATCAAGCACGACCTTACCATTCTTTTGAAACTTCTTGATGTATGAATCCTCCAACCATTCTGCAATCTTGTCGTGATATGGGTCATAATGGCATGGAAGAGTGTAATTAAGTCTGGAAAACTTGTCAATATTATGGGGACCTGACATAACCATCAGCCAAGGCCGAAGTGCCCCATCCTCCTGACAATTCTCCAACTGTTAATCAATTTATTCACATGGAGGATTTAAAAAAATCATGTCATGCTTACTTCCTAGATATTTAGGTAGAAACAAAGCAAGCACAACTTTATCTTTATTATGAAGAGTTTTTAGATATGAATCTTCAAGCTATTCTAAGATCCTGTCATAAAAATTAGGATGAAACTATGACTTTGAGGAAATGGATATATCAATGGGGAACACATCATAAGAGGATGCATGAAATCAATTAGATTATTGGTTTGAATGCTTCCTTTGATGGGATTGATCGTTTCAAAATGTGAAGCATAAACATTAAAATTTGAACTAATAAAATAACGAATATACAATGTAGAATATTTGATTTCCATAAGAATGAGTGCATTGTCTTTTTCAACAATAAATCATGTAAAATCATCTTGCAACATGTCTTTTTTCCATGCAGGTGATGAAAGTGAAAGAGCGTCAAATCCAATTTCATAAATGTTATATTTGGAATTAATTTCACCAAATCTTGGGATATCGAAAAGAGTAAGATACCGTGGGCAAAGTATCATGTCCACCAGAATCTAATAAGAGATCAGGATATAAAGAGTAAAAGGAATCAGAAATGAGCACATGAAAAGAATCTCTTGAGATATGATATTTAGCAATGGTATTCTCAAGACATTCTTCTTCACTTTCCTTAAAACTTTCACTCTGTTTTGGTGATAAATTCTTCAACATAATATGATCATCTATTTTTTCCTACTATATGATAGATAATTCAAAACTTGCATGACACACATCTAATCTTTCCCATGGATAAGGTATGATTTGCGGATGATGGTTTAGGTTTTTTTCTTCAAATTGCAGATTTACATCTGTAATCAGTTTCATAGGTATGTTAGAATCCTTAAGATCCTTTTCATCACCTAAGTGGTCTTCAATAACTGAATTTAAGTACCGATTAGAGAAAGAGTTAGAAGAATGAGGACATTCACCTTGACCCAACATCGAAAATTCTTCCACGATGGCCGAGGACTAAAAATATAATGATTCAAAGGAAAAACCAATTTAATTGTCAGTAAGAACCTTTTCAATGGATTCTACCTCCTTTTCTTGTTCAAAATTTTCGGATGGATTCCTCTCATCTTGCAAACAAAATTCTTCTCGCAATTGAGTGATAGGATTTGTAACTAATTCATTATTTGCGATTGAATATGACTAGATGAAAGGGAAGCAAGAATAATAGAGGAGAATTAGTACAATTGACATGTCATCAAGATTAAATTTACAGAGAACATGATGGATTCTTGTTGAAAATCCTTCTGGAGATGAATTGTCATTGATTAACAAAGTTTGAAATTCTTCACATAATTGATTGTAATCATAGATTTCAAAATCATTTAAAAATTCCTCTACAAATTGAAATGAATAAAAAATGTGATATGATGGAAAAGACTCAAACCAATGTTTAATCCGACCCCTAAAAGTAAAAGTGAACAATATGCATAAAACCTTTAAATCAAAAATATCATTCTTGATTCATTTACAACACAACTTTTTAATATGGTCTTTAGCATATACATCCCCCCCACCATCAAAGGTGAGTTTAGACAAGCGAGAGATTGTCTCATTGGGAATATCAGCTAATGAGAAGTTGAAAGCATGTTCCAATACAATGATTTGGGGAGCCATGTGGAATTAAATACATTCAAAACAAAGACTCCTGCAAGGCCATCTTGTTAGTCTAACTTGCCTTCTAGTGCATATCAAGATGACAGAAAAGAAAAATTTATAAATCTGGAATTATGACAGGCTGAGAAATAAAACATTTAACCATTAAATTTACCTTCACCCTCCTTCTAGCGCCATTTTTTGATGGGTGTAAGTGACACACCATCAATTGGAAGGTTAGATATGGTCCGAGGTTGTCTAATTAACACAATCCATTTGGTATGATCTGACCCGATAGGTTTAATGGATCCGTTAGCCAACTAGAGTCTTAAAAATAGTAAAACAAATAAACTAATCTAAAGATATGATTCTAGCAGTGAATATACTAATTACAAATGTAAATGTACAAATGATTATAAACAATCTATATATGGTTTACAAGGTTTGCTTGATATCTTGCGAAAGTGAATGTTCGTAATAATATTGCTAAATAAGATAAAGTAAGAACACAAATGTTTTTAATGTTTTAAAAATATTAAACTAATAAATACTAAGCGAATATGATTGAAACAATGACAAAAAAATAGTCAAAGGTAATTAATGCAATCATTGTTTCATTCATATATAAACAACTCTAAATTAAATAAAACAATGCATCTACTAGCCTCTAACTGATTAATCATAATAAACCAAGTTCCTTTTCCTACGTTGTATGAGATCCTGTTTGTCCTATATTAAAAGGAAACCTATGATAGAGACAAATATAAATCTTTCCAAAGAAATTCAAGGAAGTATTTCATGCATTTGGAGTGAATTTAAAACAACATAAAAATAACCAATTAATATCCTGCGATCTTAAGATAATCAATAGCGGAGGACGAAAGAAATTTCAATCCTGGGCATTGATATTATCAACCATTTAATAACATAAGTAAACTCAAAGATAATGAAATAATTGATTGATCACAGGTGCAAACTGAATCAACAGATCATGGAAACCATTCAATTATTTAGCGATATTAAACATTATATGATGACAGGACTAAAGCTAAATCAACCATAACAATATCTCATAACACAGAAGTAATAGGATAATACAATGAGAAAAGCATTGCACAATTCACACAGGACTAAAGCTAACAACAAATGTTTCTCCCATATCACTTCCACAGTCATATGTCCATCCTGTAATCCAGAAAAAGTTGTCCTTAACACTAAACAACAACAACTATTTAAACAAGTCTTGGATCAATAACCTCCTATCATACAAGATACAGGATGATCCCTAAAAATAATTTTGTTTTTCAAAAATAGAATAACATCAGGAATATTCCTGTAGGAGTCTTTTCATAAAAAAATAATTACATAAATGATATTTTTCTTTGAAAAATGAGAAATTACTAAGCTATTAAGTGCTTAATCCATAATTCCTTCTCCTTGAAAATAACATCATGAACTATTGTTTTCCTAAAAAAGATAAAATGAAATCGAATTTTAGATAACAATACAAACTAATAATTTCAAAAGATAAGCTACAGGTTTCTGTAGCTAGTCTAAAATAGTAAAAACAAAATACAAAATAAATCCATCTATTTTGTTTTTCTAGCAGAATCAAATTAAAAAAAATCAAAACAAATTTTTACCATTTCAGAGATTAGAGAAAGAAGCATCTGATAGATCTGAATTTATGACGGGGTTAAAATTTATGAAGTTTTTAATAAACACATTACCAGCATGCTTAATCCTTTTGTTTGCCAAATTTAAATATGAACTACTCTGTTTCTTATACCTGCAATTTTTATTGACAATCAATTTGTTAAAGAAACCTTCAGTCGGCTCAACAATAGGGGTAGGATAAACCCTATCCTTTAACACATCTATAACCTCCTCCAATGACTTTCTGGCCATGAAATCATATCGTGGCATTTTTCCCAATGGGTTCCAAATCGCAACAAAAGTTTGATCTGTGGTCGCATGGTCTTCATGTGGATCAACACCTTGAATTTCGACAGCAGGGTCACAGGGACTGCGGTTTGTATTGAAATGAAGAGGTGGTTCTACTGTAGTATCGGGTAGGGTAAAATAATTCCGAAACAAGAAATATTCCTAAGTATCCCCAGTCTTAGATAGATGCAAAAACACAAGGCTTCGAATAAGACCATGGTGGAAAAGTCTGTAGAGTGGGTTTAACCTCTGTCTCTGATAAAGATTAGACATTTTATGTAGACTCATGAACAGGTAGAAAGGAATATTTAACTTGAAACCCAAAAAATCCATCGACAGGCATGAATCTCTGAGAAAGAAAAAAAAAGCGCTTACCTCAACCAAAACAAAAATTCTAAGATATTTTCGTCCAAAGAATGAGACGTATCTCTGAAATGATGTAGTTTCTAAAGAAACTGCATGAGTAGATAGTAAATGAGCCCATTTCGGAAATGGGTTTATGACGATTTCTCCAAATTGTGAACCGTTTTCTCAGAAAACCTCTCGCAAAAACATGTCTCAGGTGTGCAATTATGGGTTTGAAAAACCTCAGATTCATTTGGTTATGATACATCAATAGGAGTAGCAATGGGTGGGTTGTGTTATCCAACACACAAACAGTAGTAAGAGGTCTCCTTCAAAAATGAATGTGAGTATGGTTTATGCAGGACAAAAGGGTGATGTGGAATGTAAGTACGTTAGTCCTGTACCAGAGTGATAAGATTTTGATACGACTGGTAAGAGAAAGATTCATATTTTGAATTTAACCCAAGGTTCTGCAAAATCAAGCATATATCAAATGTAAAAATCACATAATCAAAAATAAAATCATCTCATTCATATCTCCCAAAGTGTATGAATCAAATGTTATGACAATGGATCAACGAATGAAAAAGATAGTCTTACAAGATTTTAAGTTTATATAAATATAGATTCCCTTTAGGTGTAATCCCATTAGCAAAAGAAACCAAGAAATCACAAACTGTATGATGATTACTCAAGCCAAAATTTTGTTCTAATTTCATGCTTTCAGTCATGAAATTAAACTAAACAAATGATAGATTAAAAATGAAAAATTTTTACACACAACTAGCCCAATGAATCTTTTCAAAATGAAAGATGATAGAAATTTTTGCAAGCAGAAGGAGGCAGCTACAGGAAATTTTATCTTATGAAGACAAAAAAATTCATGATTAAATTTACATGAATATTTGGCTGCCAACAATGGCGACACGTTGGGCGAAGCAGTTATCTCTACATCATCATAACTTTATATCAAGGAACATATGATTCAACAATAATTATTAGAAACAATTAAATGACAGATCAAGCATTTAAACAATAACTCAGAAAAAATAACACAGTCATAGTATTGGATAAATTTCTGTCCAAAAATTTTAATCCATCATCTCATTTGATCACAGGGGTAGAAATGTTTATACAGATAACTCCAATACGATTGGCAGGGCCATTGCTTCCAGCAAGCGTCCATAGCCTCGACATGGATGTCATTTAACCCACTCTAGTACTTCTATCCCATCCAAGAGTTGTCCATTTATGATAAAATCATCCTGACACATGATCAATTTAAAAAAAACATACCCGAGGATCTTCGAACCTGACATTGCTTCGCTACTAGAAGGCATGTTCAGTACCTCAACGAAGTTGTCTTGGTATCATGTGTGCATTTACCCATTGCCAGCAGATCTGTTCAGAATCCCCGTGAGTTTACAACACAATTCCCACACATTACAGTGCTTCCAACTCTCTAAAAATGTTTATAATATTTTCAAAAACTTTGTGATATCAAGAGAGCAGGGTGATACAAAAGATTTTAGACCTAGGCAGTTATAGGATTGATCTTTAGATTTGTTGTTTTGTTCTTTTGGGAACTAATAACTTTCATCACAATCTGGACATTTAGATTCCAGTCAAGAAATCATCTCAAGAATGGGTAAGAAATCATAGTTGTTCTCATTAAAAAAAGGACAAAGTTAGAAGTTTTTTAAGGATAATCATGTTTCCTTGAGATTTCAATGAAAAATGGGAACAATGACTCGAAAAAAACTTACCGTAACTAATCCAAGTTTAGAACTTAATGTTCAGATGCTTTGAAATGTTATCAACTGCTGCTAATGAAAAAAATCCAATTCCCTTAAATAATGAATGATGATTCAGAAATAATCATTAGGGAAAACAAAAGCCAAAAAAGAAAAATAAAAACAAAAGAACATGCAAACTAAAAATATTTACATGGGGGAAAACCTGTCTTTTCTCCGGTGAAGAGTTTCTTGAGAAACTAAAATAAAATAGAAAAATCCTTATTAACATGAATGCAGTCCTACTCATGGCACCTTGGCTCAGGGTTCAATTGATAGTTCAAATTTACTTATCTCTTTACTCTCCATTTAAATTTTTTATGATGATACTACGTTTTTGAAAATAAATATTCAACGAAAAGCAGAGAGAAAAAGATTTAAAGTGGACTTCCCTGACAACATTCATATTCTGGTTTTCATGGTGTGCACACTTGTCTTCATATCTACATTATTACAAAGAGAAACAGTGACAAATAAAACTAAAGGAAACCTACTAACTAGATCAAAACGCTAAGTAAAATCGTATTTCCAATGCAACCACAAGAACATCTTCAATCCTGCAAGGCATAGAAAGTCAAAAATTAGAATAAAAGAATGTAGTATTTGTAGATACAAAATAAATATGTCATGCTTTCCTCCTATATATTCATTTAAAAACAAAACAAGAACGACCTTACCATTGTTTTGAAACTTCTTGATGTATGAATCCTCCAACCATTCTGCAATCTTGTCGTGATATGGGTCATAATGGAATGGAAGAGTGTAAGTAAGTTTGGAAAACTTGTCAATATTATGGGGACCTGACATAGCCATCAGTCAAGGCTGAAGTGCCCCATCCTCCAGACAATTCTCCAAGTGTTCATCAATTTCTTCACATGGAGGATCTAAAAAAATCATGTCATTCTTACATCCTAGATATTTAGGTAGAAATAAAGCAAGCACAACTTTATCTTTATTATGAATATTTTTTAGATGCGAATCTTCAAGCCATTCTAAGATCCTGTCATAAAAATTAGGATGCAAACTATGACTTTGATGAAATGGATATATCAATGGGGAACACATCATAAGACGATTCATGACATCAATTAGATTATTGGCTTGAATACTTCCTTTGATGAGATTGACCGTTTCAAAATGTGAAGCATAAACATTAAAATTTGAACTAATCAAAGAACGAATATGCGATGTAGAATATTTGATTTCCATAAGAATGAGTGCATTGTCTTTTTCAACAATAAATCATGTAAAATCATCTTACAACATGTATTTTTTCCATGTGGGTGATGAAAGTGAAAGAGCATCAAATCCGATTTCATAAATGTTATATTTGGAATTAATTTCACCAAATCTTGTCATATCGAAAAGATCTGATTGTGATGGAAAAGAGTAAGATACCGTGGGTAAAGTATCATGTCCACCTGAATCTAAGAAGATATTAGGATACAAAGAGTAAAAGGAATCATAAATGAGCACATGAAAAGAATCTCTTGAGCTATGATATTTAGCAATGGTATTCTCAAGACATTCTTCTTCACTTTCCTTAAAAATTTCACTTTGTTTTGGTGATAAATTATTCAACATAACATGATCATTTAAATTTGCCTCCTGTATGACAAGTAATTCAATCCTTTCACAACAAACATCTAATATTTCTCGTGGATAAGGTATGATTTGCGGATGAGGGTTTAATGTTTTTTCTTCAAATTATAGATTTACATCTCCAATAAGTTTCATAGGAATGTTAGAATGCTTAAGATCATTTTCATCACCTAAGTGTTCTTCAATAACTGAATTTAAGTACCGATTAGAGAAAGAGTTAGAAGAATGAGGACATTCACCTTAACCCAACATCGAATCTTCTTCCACAATGGTCAAGGACTGAAAAGTACAATGATTCAGAGGAAAAACCAATTCGATTGTCAGTAAGAACCTTTTCAATGGATTCTACCTCCTTTGCTTGTCCAAAATTTTTGGATGGATTCCTCTCATCTTGTAAACACAATTATTCTCGCAATTTAGTGATAGGATTTGTAATTGATTCATTATTCACGATTGAATATGACTAGATGAAAGGGGCACAAGCATCATAGAGGAGATTTAGTACAAATTACATGTCATCAAGATTAAATTTATAGAGAACATGATGGATTCTTGTTGAACATCCTTCTGGAGATGAATTGTCATTGAATAGAAAAGTATAAAATTCTTCACATAATTGATTGTAATCATATATTTCAAAAGCATCTAAAAATTCCTCTAAAAATTGAAATCAATAAAAAAATTGATATGTTTGAAAAGACTCAAACCAATGTTTAATTTGACGCCTAAAAGTAAAAGAGAACAATCTGCATAAAACCTTTAAATCAGAAATATCATGCTTGATGCATTTACAACAAAACTGTTTAATATGGTCTTTAGTAGATACATCCCCCCCACCATCAAAGGTGAGCGTGTACAAGCGAGAGACTCTGTCATTGGGAATATCAGGTAATGAGAAGTGGAAAGTGTGTTCCAACACAGTGATTTGGAGAGCCATGGGGAATTAAATACATTCAAAACAAAGACTCTTGCAAGGCCAGCTTGGCAGTTTGACTTTCCTTCTAGTGCATTTCATGATGACACAAAAGAAGAATTTATAAATCTGGAATTATGACAGGCTGAGGGATAAAACATTTAACCATTAAATTGACCTTCTCCCTCCTTCTAGCACCATTTTTTGACGGGCATACGTGACACACCGTCAACTAGAAGGTTAGATCTGGTCCTAGGTTGTCTAATTAACCTAAGCCGTTTGGTATGATCTGACCCGATGGGTTTAATGGCTCCATTAGCCAACTAGAGTCTTAAAAATAATAAAAGTAATAAACTAATCTAAAGCTATGATTCTAGCAGTGAATATACTAATTACAAATGTAAATGTATAAATGATTATAAACAATCTATATACGGTTTACAAGGTTTGCTTGAAGCCTTGCGAAAGTGAATGTTCATAATAGTATTTCTAAATGAGATAAAGTAAGAACATAAACAATATTAAACTAATAAATACTAAGATAATATGATTGAAACAATGAAACAAAAACAATCAAAGCTAATTAATGCAATTATCATTTCATTCATATATAAACAACTCTAAATAAAATAAAACAATGCATCTACTAACCTCTAACTGATTAATCATAATAAACCAAGTTCCTTTTCCTGCATTGTATGAGCTCTTGTTTGTCATGTATTAAGAGGAAACCTATGACAGAGAAAAATATAAATCTTCCAAAAGAAATTCCAGGAAATATTTCATGCATTTGGAGTGAATCTAAAACAACAGAAAATTAACCAATTAATATCCCGTGATCTTAATATAATCAATAGCGGATGATGAAATAAATTTCAATCCTGGGCATTGATATTATCAACCATTTAATAACATAAGTAAACTCAAAGATAATAAAATAATTGATTGATCACAGGTGCAAACTGAATCAATAGATCGTGGACAACATTTAAATATTTAGCGATATGAAACATTATATGATGAAAAGACTAAAGCTAAATAAACCATAATAATATCTCATATAACATAAGTAATAGGAGAATACAATGAGAAAAGCATTGCACAATTCACACAGGACTAAAGCCAACAACAAATTGTTTTTCTCATATCACTTCCACAATCATATGTCCATCCTGTAATCCATAAAAGGTTGTCCTTAACACTAAACAACAACAACTATTTAAACAAGTCTTGGATCACTAACCGACTATCATACAAGATAGAGGATGATCCCTAAAAATAAGTTTTAAAAAAAAAAATAGAATAACAATAGGAATATTCTTGTAGGAGTCTTTACATCAAAAAATAATTACATAATTGAGATTTTTCTTTAAAAAATGAGAAATTACTAAGCTATTGAGTGCTTAATCCATAATTCCTTCTCCTTGAAAATATCATCATGAATTGTTGTTTTCCTGAAAAGGATAAAACAAAATCGAATTTTAGATAACAATACAAACCAATAATTTCAAAACATAAGCTATATGTTTGTAACATCCCGCTCTGGCGCACTGAGAACACTTATTATTTGAGGACACTTGCTCGCAGGTGATCTGGACCCCCTTTTATGTTAGACCTTTATATTTATTTTGATGTGATTGACAGATGACATGATGTGTTACTATTTGATGTAGACAGGTGCTATTGACTCAGTTTTATTGAGTGTGCAGGGTTTTTGACCTTGAGGATGCAGAGGCATCGGTAGAACCCCCTTGGACTCCAGACCGAGTCAGGGAGTGTGCTTTGGGTTGATATGTTTATTATGATGTTTCATTTGATTTGATGATCTGACGTTGACATTTCTGACATGGTTATTGGTGATGCAGGCTGACGATATCTTGCCGACTAGACTCACATATGGAGTAAAGGGGCCACACACGATTGCAGAGAGGTTGAGGGAGAGGGGTGGACAACAACCTTGCCACCACCTGCTAGCACTCTCGTCGTGGCTCGAACTGTAGGTTAACAATTACCTAGTTCGAGAGGACCCACGATGCCGTGAGGGCCGACTGCGAAAGTCGCTCACGATGATTCTAAGGGGTGCGCAATAAGGCGGGGGCCTT